>PVJS01005406.1:0-64307 GCA_004027185.1 Glis glis | reverse complement strand
TGTTTTAGCTTAAAGTCTGTTTTGTCTGATATCAGCGTTGCTACCCCTGCTTGTTTTCGATCTCCGTTTGAATGGTATATCTTTTTCCATCCTTTTACCTTTAGCGTATGAGTATCTTTGGCTAGAAGGTGAGTTTCTTGTAGACAGCATATAGTTGGGTTATGCTTTTTGATCCACATTGCCAGTCTGTGCCTTTTAACTGTGGAGTTGAGTCCTTTGACATTCAATGTTATTATAGAGATATGATTTTTGTTTCCTATCATTTTTTAGTTTTATTTTCTATTTGCTGTGGTGACAAATCTCCTTGTTTAGTTGCTTACCTGGTGGAGTTCACCTCTCCTGTGGTTCTGAAGATTGCTTGTTTTTCCTTGTTTGTGGTTTATTTCTTTCAGGATTTTCTCTAGTGTTGGCTTGGTCCTCAAGAATTCTTTAAATGTTTGTTTATCATGGAACATTTTCATTTCTCCATCAATTTCAAATGATAGCTTTGCTGGATATTTCAGTCTTGGTTGGAAATTGTTTTCTTCCAGGGTGCGGAGTACTTCGTACCAATCCCTCCTGGCATTCCTGACTTGAGTTGAGAAGTCTGGGGTGATTTTTATTGTTTTGCCCCCGTATGTCACCCGTTTTTTTGTTCTTACTGCTTTTAGGATTCTTTCTTTGGCCTCTATGTTAGTCATTTTAATTATTACGTGGCGAGGGGAGGTCCTTCTTTGGTCCTGTCTTAACGGCATTCTATATGTCTCCTGTATGTGTATGTTCACATCTTTCTCTATGTTTGGAAAATTCTCTGGAATTATTTCTTTGAAGAGGTTTCTTATACCCTTGGTTTGTGCTTCTAAACCTTCTTCAAGGCCTTTTATCCTTAGATTAGGATGCCTTGCATTGTCTTGTATTTCTTGAATGGCCAGGGTGTGTTGTTGTAATATCTTCTGTATATCATTGACTGTGTTCTCAGTTTTGAATGAGCTGACTTCCAGGAGTGATACCCTATTTTCCATGTGGTCGAGCCTACCAGCATTGGTTTCTATTGCAGTCTTTAATTCGTTTATTGATTCCTTCATTTCGTTCAGAGTTTCTTTCTGATTCTTCCTTAGAGCCTCAACTTCCTCCTTCATCTCCTCTATGCTTGCTTTGAGGCCTTTCATCATTCTGAAGATCAAAATTCGGAATTCTCCATCTTGCATTTCATGCAGGTCAGAGTCAGTGATCTCACTTGTTGATGCATTGTGGATGTTTCCTGTTTCCTCACTATTCTTCATTCTTGCATTTTCAGTGTTTTCCATTTTGTGTTTCTGTTGCCTCCGCATCCTTTTCCTTTCTGAGTATGAGAACTCTTGATGGTTCCTATAATCCCAATTGGGTCAGTATGCTGCAGGCTGTGGATCCCTCTTGTCCGGTTGGCTGGGGCGTGGTACTGTATGTGGAGGGGTACGCAGGGTCCGGGGCTCAGGTGTTGTCACGTGAGGAGCACTTCGAGGCGCGGTGTTGGGTGTGGGTACTGATGCACGGGTGATGGTACCGGAAGGTGCCCTGTTTCTGAGGCACAGGTGCTGGGGGTTGCCCGGGCCCCTAGGGATGCACACATGTTCCGCGACTCGGGGAATGTCGCCGGAGGGTGCCTGGGCTCTGATGCGCTGTGCTGAGGATTACAACAGGGCCGTGGGGGGTGCGGGCTCCAGGTATCGAATAGGGGTGCCTAAGGGTGCACAGGTTCTGTGGCGTGGCACAGAGGATCGCGCGTGTGTCCCAGGGGGGAGCGTGTGCTCCTAGATCTCAGGTGTCAGCGCCGGGGTGTGTCCTGACTCAGTGACAACCCAGAGTGGCGCGGGTCTTGGGTGGTGGCGCCGGAGGGTATCCAGGCTCTGAAGCGTAGCACAGAGGCTCCTGGCTCAGGGGCCGCCGAGGTGGCGCAGAGGCTGTCAGGGTTACGCTGAGGCCTGGAGCAGAGGCTGTCGAGGTGAGGCCAAGGCTTGGGGTGGGCGCAGAGGCCGCCGAGGTGATGCTGAGGCTGCCGAGGTGGTGCAGAGGCTGCTGGGGTGGCGTGGAGGCCTGGGGCGGGTGCAGAGTCTGGCGAGGTGACACGGTGTGAGGGGATCCAAGGCCCGGGGCAGGCTCAGAGGATGTCAAGGTGACGGGTGGAGAGGCCGGGGTCTGGTACCTGGCGCAGGGGCCGCCGAGGTGGCGCACGGGATGCTGGAGTGGCGCGCGGGGTCGCTGGGAGTCTGGTACCTGGCGCACGGGGCCCGCTGAGGTGGCGCAGGGGCTGCTGGGCTGGCGCGCGCGGGGACGCCGCTGGTCTGGTACCTGGCGCACGGGGCCCGCCGAGGTGGCGCAGGCTCACCCTATGTTTTGATCTGCAAGGTGTGGCTGTGAGCATTATAAAGTTTCAATGCATAAAAAAATATATGCTTAATATCTCTCTCATCTACAAATCAATTTATACATTTTATGTCATCCTAAAGAAAATAGCAAAAGGAAATATCCTTCAACAAATTAAAATTTTCATAAGATATATTTGGACATATAAATGTTAAGTAATATCTTAAATAATTAGGGGATGCCAGCTTGTTTGGATATAGAAAGACATTATGTTGCTGCAGAAATTAAGACAGCATTATACTTGAACAAAACTAGACAGGTGGATCAATGAAACAGAAGGGAATACCTATAGGTGCACTTACCTATATGACTTCAAAATATCATTTCATAATTGGGCTATTGTGTAAACGGTGTTTGTAAAATTAATTAATCTTTGAGGGAATTAAAATTTCAGTAACTCCTTAGCAGCTATATAAACCAATATAAATACTATATATACCATGTAAATCTATATATACCAATGTAAATCCCAATGGATAAAGAGCATATATATATATAAAATACATATATACATATGTACTCATATACACATAAATACACATATACATAAGCACAGAAAATTAAAACAGAATTAACATTTTATGAGATGTTTGGAGGAGAAAATACAAGTTTTGAAGTGATAATTTTTAATACACCTATTTTATCTCTCATAAGATGAAACATTTCTCTACAGTAAAATTAAACAAAAATAATAGGAAAGCATATAGAAAAAAAATGTTTGAGAGCCTCATGAAGGTGATCATGTCTAAAATACTTACAGAATTTATACTTGTTTATAATAAAATGGTTCCCCAATTATAATAGATGCATTCTTAAAGAAACACTTTCAAGCATGAATACATAGTAATCGAAAATGAGGAGATAGACTATTTTCATCTCCTATAGTCACCAAAGAAGAAAAATGGAATAATTTGATAAATTAAATTTGTTATGAGCTGGTAAATTGTTATGTACTGGGGACAACAAAGAGCAGTTGGAGCTGTTTGCAAAGTAATATGAGAATCATCAAGAGTCATAAAAATATTCAGGTCCTTTGAAGCATTAATCAAAAAATTAATATCAAGGAAGATATTCAATGGATTAAAATTCGAAAAACTTCAGATGTCATTTGGAGTATAGTCTGAAACTTGAAAAGGAAAATAAAGAGGTGAATGGTGGAAAATGTAGAATACTGTTCAGTTTAGAGGTGGATTTAGCTCAAGCCCTTGAACCTATGTGCATGGGATAGACGTCCAGGAGAAGCATTTCCATCACTTACGCCCTGAAATGTTTGCCCTAGTGTTTGGACACAGCCTTTGGAATTTAAATATTATGACCTAGGTATTCAGTCCTGTCTACATATCAACACCAACTAGGAAGGTTAAAAAAATAAAATTCTGATGTGTGTGTTGATACTTGCCTCAACTGGTTAAATCAGAATTTCTTGGGGGTGAATAACAGGCTTCTGTGACTTTTACAAGTCCCCAAGCATTGGGCATGGTGGCCTAGATCTGTAATCCCAGTACCTGGGAGGCTGAGACAGAAGGAGTGTACGTTCAAGGCCAACCTCAGCAATTTAGGGAGACTTTCAGCAACTTAGCAAGATCCTTTTTCACGATAAAAAAGTCAAAAGGGCTAGACATATAGCTCAGAGGTAAAATGCCTCTTGGTTCAATCCCCAGTACCGGAAGAGTAAAAGTACCCCAAGTGATTCTAATGTGCAGCCCACAAAAAAACCACTTAAGCATCGATGGGCTTCTTCCTAGCATCCCAGGAATACTGGCCTTTCTTCCTTCCTCGCCCTCCCTCTCCTAAACAAAAAAAGACACCAAACTAGACTAGCTTCGGCCTCAGTAATATTGAATAAAAGAAAATATTTTCTTTGGTATTTATGAATTTACATACCGATGCATTTATAATCTTAAAATTAATACTATATCTTATTATCAGACTTTATGATTATAAAAGTTTCTTATTATAAAACACATTCATTCTTACATTGGTGTTTTAAAGACAAAGAATATAAAGCTCAAAATCACTTGGAATCTCACACCTGGAAGAGATGACTATAATTTTTTTGGTGGAATTTTTCTTCTCTAATTTCTTTTTATGTGTGAGTTTATATGGATTTTTACATAATTAAGATTATCCTCTAAAGTTTTAAGAATATGCTTTCCTCATCAGATTCTATATTTTTATTTTCCCATATTAATAAGAAATCCCCAAAAATCATTTGGATTGTTTTTCATTGGTTGCTAGATTTTTTTAAAAAATTTAATTGTGTGAAGAGGAATAATAAAATCACCTGGCTTATATGTGGTTAAATATAAATGAAAATAATAAAATTTAATCACACCTGCCCTCATCACAGAGTCTGTAAGCCTCAACTGAGATTATGCATGTAAATTTCTCAGCATAATCTCTGGCATTTTGTAGCAGGTAAATGGTTATTTTTCATTTACATATTTTCTGAATAAAATGGTTTTTTTAATTTCAAATTGAAATTTTAAGAGTACATAAGAAAAAATTATATATATTAATGGGGTACTACATGCTGTTTTCAATACATGTATACATTATATTACATTTAAATCAAGTTAAATATATCTCTTCTCTAACGTTTATTATTTTTGATGGTGAAACATTCAAAATCCATTCTTCTAGCTTTTTGAAATGTACAGTACATTATTACTTCTATGGTTATTCTACTGTGTACAGCATACCAGACCTTCTTACTCCTATCTAACTATAACTCAATATATTGGCCAGCCTTTCCCCATTTCGCCCTCCCTCTCAGTCCCCCTTTCATCTGGGAACCACCATTCTCTATCAACTTGAGATTAACTAGTAAAACGTTTTTTCTTTTTATTTTTAATAGGTATGATTTATTTCTGTTATATAAATAATATATATTTATTTCTAGTTCTAAAACACATTGAAAAGAATTTAAAATCACCTTATGATTCTACATCATTCAGGATAAAATATGATACACATTTTTGTTGTATATCTTTCAGACTTTTCCTATACAGGTATACCAATATATTATACATATTTGTTGTCAATGAAAAAGATTACACATGTTTTATAGTCTGGTTTCTGCTTACTAATACGTATTAATATGTATTGATAAATACAGATGGATCTTCATTGTCACTGGTAAATGCTATATATTAAATATTAAGTAGTCCATTTTATGAATGTACTATAACAACCTTAAAGTTTTTTTTTCTTTCAACATTATTATAGTATTTGAAAGGATTCTGAGATAAAAAAACAACAACTGTATATCTCTCTATGTTTATCCAGTGGTTTATTTAGTATGAATCCCTAGGGGTAATAGGCACGGTGCACATTTAAAAATTTTTCTAATATGTCATTAACCTGGTTAGGTGGTATAATTTTTGCTCCTCCATAGTAGATGAGGTTGTCTCTTTCCTCACACTCTTACCAGCACTGGCTATTATGTTCCTTATTCATGGATTCATTTATTCATTTACCCATTGATATTTGCAAAACTGAGAGTGAATCATATGTTAACTTCCATGCCCTTGATTATCAGGAAACTGAGAACTATTGCATGAACTTGTTGACTGGAGTGTGTGTGTGTGTGTGTGTGTGTGTGTGATTTTGGGGATTGAACCCAGAAGCATTCTACCTCTGAGCTACACCTCCAGCCCCATTTTATTTTTATTTGTGAAGCAAGGTCTAGCTAAGTTGCTGAAGGCCTCGCTAAGTTGCTGAGGATGGCCTGTGCAGCTTTTCAAGCACTGGGATTACAGGCATGTGCCACTCACACCCAGTTTAGGATGTTTTTCTTTTATGTTCAGAGTATCTGTGCTTCTCCCAACCATACTATGTTGTTCCTCAAATGCTTGATTTCTAACTTCTGTGTTGCTACTAGTATGTCTACCTTTGTGCTCACAATAACAATAAGAACCAAAGGCTCTCAGCTGGACCTCTAGAAGGAGTTTCAATTGTCCCAGAATACTCACCCTCAGCTCTGTGTAAGCAGCCTGCTTCTGGGGGCCAATCTCCCCTGGGAAGAGTATGCTTGTCTGATGTGTTTCCTGTCTGGTAGCTGTGTGGGTCTTGGTTCAGCTCCCTCAGAGCCCCCCAGGGATCAGGGCTCCTCCTTGATTGGCTGACTCCCTCTTTGAAGGGAGGAGAGGCTAGGAAGGGAGGACAGGACTGTCTCTTGCTTCAGCTGGACAAGGTGAGTCCAATGACAAGAGGCTGGGGCTGCAGGATTTAGCAGAGATGAGTTGGGCAGAACATCATCAAGAGCTCTTAAGTCACTTACTGAGCTTCCGTTCTTTGCATTGTGCAGTGTGGGCTTTATGGTCACCACAGTTTCAGCTTTGCAGTGGGTGGGCAGGAGGGGTATATTACAGTCACCATTTACAGATCTTGAAACTGAGCCCTGAGCTCAGCTGTTTCTCCTGAATATGATTCTGCTTCTTTCTGCCTTTGCCTTTCCTGTTGTCGCAAACCCTAGTAGGCTCGGGGCCCCATTCGGGATCCACTGGTGTCTTCAGTGTAATGTAGGCGTACCTGCCTCCTGTGCTTTCACGCCCTGTGGGTGGGAGCCAGGGGGCTTCTGAAGGCAGAAGCAACAGCACCACAGGACGGTGTGGGGCTGTGGTCTGCATGGCCTCTGTGGCTTCTCCAACAGGATCCATCGGATGAGCCCCTTTCCTGTCCACTCAGTGGGAGCCTGGTGGTGGAGTGACGCATCATAATTTTGCTCCCCTGAGACTTTGCAGGACTCTGCGGTGTGTTCTTAAGAGGGTTTCTTCCCAGCCCTGCACCTGTGTGAAGCCAGCTTCTCAAGTTTGACTAGAACCGATCTCGCTCCTCTCCCTGCCTCGGTCCCCAGGGAGGGTGGGCTGTGAAGGTTCCCTCTCAGTCAATGTTTTAAGAAAATAAAAGGGTATGCAGAAGCAGGATCAAGAGACATTGTGTTGTTTGATTTAAACTACTTGGTGCTACAATTTATTTTTCTTTTAAAAAAACTCCCTAAAATCAACCTTTGCTTGATTAATATTACTCTCTCATATAACTAAAATATTTCATATATATATATGAAAATATGTATATATATGTATTTGGTACTGAAGATCGAACTCAGGGGCATTCTATCTCCGAGCTATGTCCCCAGCCCTATTTTTTATTCTTTATTTTTGAAACAGGGTCTCACTAAGTTGTGGAGGGCCTCACTAAGAAGCTGAGGCTGGTCACCAACCCGCATCCTTCTGTCTCAGCCTCCCAAGTACTGGGATTACAAGTGTGCGCCACCATGCTGGGCTTAAATATTTCATTTATATGAGAGAGTATGTTCTAACATTTTTTTGGGGTAGTAAATATCCTGAGCATCCCTGTGCTATAAAAATTACCCCAATGTACTGAAGTTTTCCCATCTACTTACCTGTAGCTGCCAATAAACTGGCAGCCCTTCAGGGCAAATACTATACCTTTTTGATGGTTTTGATAATTTTAACCCCAACATCTTACACATTGCTTAACCTGTAAATAAATAATGATGAAATGGAGGATGAATGAATGAAGAGACATTGCTCATAGTTTCAGTCTTCTGGCAATAAAGGTAAGGGTGACCATTTTCTCCCTCTGACAAATAAGTCATCTCAGACAGACAAAGGGTCCAAGAAACTGATGGCTAGGAGGAGCCTTTAAAAAAGACATTGAATAGAAACTTTCCTTTTATAGATAACTAAGAATGATGGGAGAAGCCAGGAGGTGCACTGGAGCAGTAGAAGAGGTGGATAGATAAATTTATATCAACATGCAAGTTTACCTATAAATACAAACACCACAAGCAGGGTGGGGTGGCCTATGCCTGTAATCCCAGTACTTGGGAGGCTGAGACAGGAGGATCGCAGGTTCTCAGTCATCCTTAGCAATTTAGCAATGCCCTCGGCAACTTAGTGAGACCGTATTTCAAATTAAAAGATACAATAGGGCTGGGGATGTAGCTCGGAGATAAAATGTCCCTGGGTTCAATTCTCAGTATCAAAAAGAAAAAAGGTGCTTATATAGGTGTGTGTGTGTGTGTGTGTGTGTGTGTGTGTGTGTGTGTGTTGTTTTTGTTTCTGTTTTTTGTTTTTTTGTGTTTTGTAGAAAAACTGGTTGACATTAATTTTAAAGAACGCTCATTAGATGCTAACCTTCCTCCCCCTACTGCCCTCCAAAACACACATTGCTAACCTCTGAAGATCACTGATTTTAGGGACTAGCTATGAGGCAGATGTTAGGAAGGCCAGTCAGAAGCCCTTTGGATAATTTAAGCTGAAAGTAATAAAAGCTAGGCTAAGGCAGTGTGGAGAGATGGCCTCTGATGGGAGAGACATTCAGGACTGAAATTCAGGAGACATTCTTTGTTCCTCCTCTTCCGGGAGTAGTTTGTGACTGAGGTGGTCAGTCACAGTACCTGGCTTAAGAAAAACTCTTTACGAGTCCAGAAGAACTTGCTGTGGTAAGGATATGTATCAGAGAGAGTATTATAGTTTCCAGCTATTTAACTTAGAACTGCGACAAATTGAAAAGCCTGTGCTTTGAGGTGTCCCTGAGTTGAACAACTGACCTTTCTCCCAAGTTAGCAGACACAGAGGCTGGTGACACAACACAGCCCTTCCCCTGATAAATGAAGTCACACATTCCAGAAAAATATCCCCAGGCACCTTCTGCCTCAGCTATCTGTGGCTTCTTCCTCTTGTCTCCCCTTTCACACCATATGTCTTGCCTCTTGTTTGTCTTTCAGTTCTACAAAATGGTTTTTTGCTCTCTTCCTGGCCTTTGCAGGCCAGCATTCTGCCCCCAGAGGAACCATGCCCAGCTTTGCTGGGCCTGATGGTTCTGACCTTGACCTCATTCCTCTTAAGCAGGGCTTGCTGGCAGGCTTGGCCAGGCTCTTATCTCTCCCATCAGTGGAGGGTGTCAGAATGTCCCAGGGAATCATTAATCAAGGGCCCCATCCTGACATCAGCTCTTTAGAAGTTCTGGGCGCCTTGAGTGCTTCTGGAGGTCTGGGCAGACCGAGCTGGGCGGCTTTTATCCACACAGCTCCCAGAGCAGCAAGCTGACTGATGGCAAAATGAGAAATAATTAAACATTTATGCATGGGAGACTAGGAAGGTGCAGGAAGAAAGGCATTTAAATGGATGTGCCTGCAGAAGGAGGACTACCCTTATCAGCTCTGTGGTTCCTCTGAAGGCGCATTTGTCTCCTCGCTACAGGCCTGTAAGCAAAATCACCTCCATGGAGCATCGGTCCCCTGGGTGGCAACTCTTTTTAGGCCATTGAACTACTTCCCCATCTCAAAATTGGGAAAGACCTGTTACCACTTGTTTCTTCTTGAAGGTGTGTTGAAGTAATATCCTCCCTAGTTTACTTTCTGAGTCCTGCTCCCACCCTAACTCCCCCATGAATCCTTTTTCCCAGAAAAAGCTGAGAATCTGCTACCTGAATTCAGACATGACTCTGGGTGACTAGGGAGAGGAGAAGGATGTCCACATTGTATTACTGAATGCATGTCATGTTTAAGGGGGCTCACACTCATTGTAGGTAGCATTGGAACTGGGAACAAGAACTTTTTCTTTCTTTTTTGTTTTGTTTTGTTGTTACTGGGGATGGAACCAAGGAACATTCTACCTCCAAACCACAATCCCAGCCCTATTTTATTTTTTTTATTTTGAAACAGTCTTGCTAAGTTGCTGAGGGTCTCACTATGTTGCAAACCTCCTGTCTCAGCCTCGCAAGTACTGGGATTATAGGCCTATGCCACCATGCCTGGCAGGAGCAAGAATTTCCAACAGTTGCTGTCTAGCAAGTCATACACACTGTCTTGGGAGGTAACTGGGTCCCATGTGGCTGGATGTTTTTAAGAAAAGGCTAGAAAACTCGCTTGGTAACAATGGGAGGGGGTTATTCTTAGTAAAGAACAAGGTTATTTATTTATTTTCATAATTAAAGTTTTCTTTATTGCTCTTCAAAACTTTGGTTTGGACCAGTTCCCAACCAGAACCTTCTCCACTTCTGGGTTCTTTTTCTGAAACTACAAGGACTATTTCACTTGTTACAACAATCCCGGCAGATTCTTCAGGAATACATTATCAGTGAGAAAGTAGTATGTTGTTCAAGTGATCCATCCTTCTTAGGGCAGCCCTCTGAAGGCCTCTAACCTTTTAGGCTTGAAAATAGGAACAGTTAGCAACTTGGATAGCGCTTGGCCAGTTCTGTTCTATATGACACTTACTGGGCTCATTCACTTATCTACATTAAACTGGTACCTAAAACACCCTGGAAGAGCCAAAGGTTTCCTCACATACCTGGTTCCTCAAGGCTAGACCAGGTGGTTTTCAAAGGCCCACCCCAAATCTAAGATTTTCGGAGTTTCTTCTGCATTCTTGACATTTTGAGCTTTCTCCCTATAATAATATTTTAGGACTAATACTCAGAGGGTTTGTTAGGCTGAGGTTTCCTACAAGGATGCAGATGATTCCTTAGAGAACAACACTTTTCAATCATGTAGAACAAGATATTTTTGCTTCTGTTCCTCACAGGTAAAAGCTAGGATCTATAGATTTAGATACCTAATTCCTTAGGTTTCTAAACTGATCTTTAAAAGCTACCTGCAAATTTAAGTAGCTGTGTCATTCTAAATAGAGAGGTAAATGGCACACTTTTAAGAATGACTGGTCAATTGATATGTGTGCAAAGAACTTTTCTTTTCTTTTTTTAAGAACTTTTCTAATGGGATGGCAGTCTTCCAGCACATTGGAGGATAGTGAGAGTGTCCTTGGGTTCCTTAGGGATCCCCATCACCGCCTCTGTTTCCTCTGTGTCTGTTTCTATTTCTCATTCTTTCTTTCTCTACCTTCCTGTCATTTCTTTCTCTTTCTCTCTCTCCCTATTAAATTATATCATTGTTTAAGTAAACTTATGAGTGCAGATGTCACGAGTACGTCCTATTACCCAGGATGGTGTGGGAAGGACCAACCAGAGAATCAAAAAGTTACTAGAAAATCATTTGGGATTCAGAGCTTCAAAGGACAACACAGTGCTTGGCCATTGAGGTCTGGCAAAGATAAGTTTTAATTCTGATTTGACCTCTATAGCTTTGAAACTATTACCCCATTAATTAAGTGGAAGTAATTATACCAAGTTTTTATCATAAGTCAATACCAATAGATACCAGCAAGGCCTGGAATAATACCAATAGACCATTGCTGCAGGGCAGGTAACTACTCATTCATTATAAATTGTTGAAATAAAAACCATTTGTTCATCTTTTAGGGTTGTTCTAACAAAATACCATGGAGTGGGCATTATAAACAATAGAAATTTATTCCTTACAGTTCTGGGGGCCTGAGAAGTCCAAGATCAAGGCACAACAAATTCAGTGTCTTGCAAATACCATCTTCTGGTTCATGGAAGGAATCTGCATGCTCACACAGGGGAAGGTGAATACAAGCTGCTTCAGGCCTCTTTACAAAGGCACTAATTCAACCCACGAAGGTTCCACTCTCATTTCATTGCCTCTTGCACATCTAATTCCAAATTCTTCTCAATGCTCACCTCCTAAAGTCCTCACTCATTAACAGGATCAGATTGGGAATTAAGTTTCAAAGTATTAATTTTGGGAAGGGAAACAAAAATTTAGCTCACAATACTATCTTAGAAAAGAAAAACTGAGATGATGATAAAGGGACCATCAGTTCCATAAATGTGATAGAATGGAGAGCTGAACTTGAGGAACTGACAGAGAAGTAGAATTTGCTCACATTTTAAAGAAGAGCAGCTTTTGGAGCTCAGTGATTCTCAGAGGCACACATGGTGAGCTGGTGACATGAGTAGGCTTAGAATACACATTTGAAAGTTACTTCTTATCGATGGAATTTGACTTGTGTCTTTTGAGTGTCGTAGGGGTCAGAAGACACTGAAGTGCGTAGCTCTTTTTGGAGAAAGATCCATCCTTACAAGCTCAGTTTCGCCATATGGCCAAGTTGCGTGATAGGTCCAGGAACCCTAGACAAGTAGGTGAAATAAATGATATTGGTCATAGGCAATACATGAGACACTCTGCTCGGGTCTTATCCATGTTTTCTTGTATCTTCACAGCTCTGAGAAGTAGAAACTATTTTTATGAGGCTTTTTTTTTCTATTTTTAGGAAGTGTCACATTTTAGAGAAAGGCATTTTCTCAACATTACTAGCTGTTTGGTGACACGTGCCTTCCTCTTATCTGTTCTAAAATACTTCCATTGAGCTGTCTTATGTTAATGTACTAAAGTTTGTTTATTTGTTTATTCTAACCCAAACCTCAGTGACTCTGTAGTATGTGATCTTATCTTCTTTTATCCTTTGCTTTTAAAGATAAACCTCATTATTCCTACCCTATATGACTGCATAGACATACACACATGACATTATGGAACTAATAACATGGCATCATAAATGTCAATGTAGGGTCTCTCTACTCCTTGACAACATTAATAAAGTCTTACTCATCTTTGTATATCAAGCTCTTAGCATGGTGTTACATAGTGGACATATTCAAATTGATGAATGAATAAATAAATAAAGGAACTTAAAAATGAATTCTAGCCTGTGTGGTGGTGCATACTGGCAATCCTAGTGCTTGGGGGCTGAGACAGAAGGATTGCAGGTTCAAGGACAGTCTCAACAACTTAGCAAGACCCTCAGCAACTTAGAAAGACCCTGTTTCAAAATGAAATAAAAAATGAAAGGGATTGTGGGTGTCACTTGGAGGTAGAGTGCCCCTGGGTTCAATCCCCATAACACACACACACACACACACACACACACACACACACACACACAAACACTTCTAATGTCTCACTTTGGATTTTTTTTTTTTTTTTGCGGTACCGGGGATTGAACCCAGGGGCGTTCTACCTCCGTGCTACGCCCCCGGCCCTATTTTTTATACTTTATTTTTGAAACCGAGTCTCACGAAGTTGCAGAGGGCCTCACTATGTAGAGAGAGAAAGAGAGAGACAGGGAGAGAGAGAGAGAGAGCTGAGGCTGGCCGCGAACCTGGATCCTCCGGTCTCCGCCTCCCAAAGTAGTGGGATTACAAGCGTGCGCCACCATGCCTGGCTTCACTTTGGATTTTTTTCAGCGGCGATATTTTGGACATCAGGCATAGACAATATTGGATAAGGAATAACACAATTACGAAGTCTACCCGTTCTACACCAGAGTGCGATGAGGATATTCTTGATTTTTTTGTATTTCCAGATTAACAGAATACTTTTCTTCCAGCATATGTACATCACAAAAGAAACCAGAATAATGTATAACATTTTCATCCCAGTGCTAACCAGTTATCTCAAAATGCAATCCAGTATTTCTTGATGATATTGAGTGTAGGTGACTTGGGAAAACTGAGTTTCTGTAACCCTGGCTCTCTCCAGGATAAAGAAGTATCGCCCTTCTCGGAAACTACATCAACAGCATTATTGTGGGGTCCCCTGGGGACATATTCCTACTCACACACATGCATTATGAAGGGTCTACTCCATTCTGATGTCAGATGGTCTGGTGGTTAGCCATTTCGAACTTAGTGAAAATAACTGTGGTGTGTGATCTCATATACAAATAGCTACTTAGGTTGGGCTTTCCTCTACCTCAACCCATCAAACTACACTCCTTAGAGATTTCTCATTGGGTTTTAATGTATTATCGAAAGCAGACATTATCACGTGGCGAAGGAGTTTTCCCTCCTTATGCTGTCTTCTGTCATAATATATAGACGTTCGCTTACTATATATCAAGCTACTCAGATACATATGACTGCATTATCTTGGCATTTGTCTTTCTTGAATAGTTCTGAGACAAATGATACATTTAGAGGATTTTTTTTTTTTTGGTCTGTGAATTCAAAGACAGGGATGTGGATAATAGGAATGAGCAGGAGTTTGTTTTCTTCTCTTTTGCTGGAATTTCCAATCGAAGAGACCACAATGGACCTTCCTGGTTTAGAATCACAAATGTGGTCCATACAGGGCTAACTGAGGTAATTGGTGAGCTTTGCAGTCCTACTCAGTTCTGTTATTCAACCTTAACTCCATCTCCACTCTAACAGTGTCTGGTATATGTGTTCAAAGAATAATAAGTGATTTTATCTCAGTTGTCAGGCCACTTGGAAGCTTGGTGACATTGCCATGAGTCTCAGTCACCCCACATTTCACCTGACTTACATACTTGCTTTTCTTGGGGGGACTGTCTCTACCTGGACCCCATTATCTACTGTCGTTCTGAGGTCTTGGAATTCCTGGTTCATATTGCAGTGCAAAGGGGGTTTGATGATTTTTGCCTCCTGTCTACCTCTCCAGTTTCAACTATGATGGTCTCTTCTCCTGCTCTGTACACTGTCATAGAGAACTATCTACAGGCAAGATGATATTAGGCAATTTGTTTAACTTCTCTGAGCCTCTTAGGCTATGAGGTAGCAATAGTTGTGGTAGCCACTTGAAGGCTGTTGCCAGGCTCCAATTCATGCACGCAAAGTGCTTATAAGCATTTAATCCTATGTAAATGAAGAGAGATTGACAGGAGAGAGGAGAGAACAAGTAGGAGAGGATTATAACATAGACAACAAAAGTCAGGATCAAGCAGTCACAACAATGAACACACCCAGTATGTACCGACGGCTCGCTGTGTGTCAGGTACAGAACGTGCCTACTAACCGAGTTGACACATGTAGTCTTAGGGAGAACTTTAAGCCGTAGGCATCTTCGTTTTAAAAATAAGGAGACAGCTGGGGATGGTGGTGCATGCCTATAAATTCCAGTATGTGGGAGGCTGAGACAGGAGGATAACAGGTTTAAGGCCAGCCTCAGCAACTTAGCGAGGCCATTGGCAACTTGGTGAGACCCTGTTTCAAAATAAGAAAATAGGGTTGGGGGGTGTAGCTCAGAGGTAGAATGTCCCTGGGTTCAATCTCCAGTACTGACCACAATAAAAATAAATGAATGAATGAATAAATAAATAAATAAGAAAGAGACTGTGATTCAGAGAGGGATAAAACAAAAAGTCCCTTCTGATTGGAATAGCCAGGGTTTGACCAGGGTTTATATGAAGCAAATGTACCAGTCTGCATTGTGTTCGCAGCTTAAAAACACTTGTTTTCTCTGCTTTCAAATCATACAGCAAAATCACAAAGAACGATATTTAAAGACTGATATAAATAAAGATATTAGGATTTAAAGAGATGAATAACTTAAAACCAGGGTAAGTACATTCATGCAGTGAACTGCCATTCAGCTATTTTAAAAATGATGACAAAAAGATTATTTCAGCATTGAAAGATGTGCTGTGTGTGTTGTTGAGTGCTACAGGCAGGCTAGAGAGTGGCGAGCCTGGTATGATCCCATATTTATGAATGAACATGCATCGCTTCCTTTAACCAGAAAAAATAGTCATGCTATCTGAAGTTTTGAAAATCACATTAGACTCCTTTCCCCATGCTAGTCAAACCCAAAACAATACACCCTATTGTAACAGCTATCTAACCAGTGCCTCCCTTATCTGTAGGCTGCACAAGGCAGTGGTCATGTCTTTCTATCACTTTGTCCCCAGCACGAGCATGGGGACTGGCACAGAATGTAATCATAAGTAAAAGTGTTTGGGTTGTGCTAAAGCTGGGTGTGTGTATCTACAATACACTGTGCAGGAGGAGTCTCTTCATTGACACTCATAGTTCCTCAAGTATCCCAGCTAGAAAATGTCAAAGAAGAGTTTTTGATACTTTAGTCTGCAGTAGTCTATGAGAAACTTGTTCATCTGATTTATTGGTTGATTTTTTTTAACTTTTGAAGGTGGTTCTTAAAATAAGTAAATGGCAGAAATCACCCACTGCCCCAAGTTCCTGTCTTACCTCCCACCACAGAGAGTAAGCCTTGTGCAGCTCTGCCAATGCACAGGCCAGAACAAAATGCTCCATGGCTCTGGAGTGAGGGGACCATGCTCTCCCTAAGATTCCAGCTTGCAGGGCGAGGGTCCCTGGAGCCTCCAGCCACCAGCTTTGAGCACCAGCAGCTGTCTTGCTCAACCGAACCTGGTCCTTGCTGTTTGCTTAGCCTACCCTCCTTGCCCATCCGTCTTGACCCATCTCTCTGCACTTCTAAAGCAAGTGACACAGATTTTGTTTTAACTATTCTTGGGTGATTTTTTTAATCTGATTAATGAATCAGGAAAAGACCCTTCAAAAAGATATACAAAGATAAGAGCAAAACACTAGCAGAGTTTTCTTATCCCCCTCCCCAGGCGCTAAAGGTAGTGGAATGGAGGGGAGAATAGGAATCACGGTCCAGAAGTGAAGAGATAACAAATCTTAGTAATGAATTGTTAGTGAGAACAACACACACACACACACACACACACACACACACATACACACGAGAGCGCGTGTGCACACACATGCACACAGAGTCAATCAAATGGTAGGAAGAATGAGAAAGGGTTGGAACTATCATGTGAGTTAAGCCAAGAGAAATAATTTAATACAAAGGCTGTGCCAAACTTGAAACCACCATCAGAAGTATTTTATTTGATGGAACAGAGCTGATAACTTGAATGACTGAGAATAAACAAGAAGGCTTAAGGAAGGCAAAGCCTTTTGGAGGGGCAAATACATCATGGCAGACACACCCCTCTCCCCAAATCCACTTTGTATATGTCAAGCTTCCGAAAGTAGAGACTTAAATATTGGTATTCGACTTTCATATCCCACTTCATTCTTCTCTAGATTGCAAAAGAAAAAGAAACAGTCTGAGGTAGGAAATTCCAGATGGAAATGCCTCTAAGATAGTTTTTTACTCTTCTTCATCTTTTCAGTTCTCCATCTTTAAGACCCACATCATTTTTGCTCTCCAGTTCAAAGATTCAGAGGAACGGTGCGCACACCAGTATTCTGGGTTTGCCTCAAATTCCTTTGTGTTCAACTTTGCTAAGCTTGCAGATGCCAGTTTAGGGACATTCAGTGGGAATGCAAACAGCCATTAGGATTTTTATTGATCAAAAGGAACGTGTTTAAACAATCCTCAATAGATTTACAAATTAGAGAACCCCACGTTAGAATTTCATTCCGTGAGCGCTTCCTTCTCCTTAATTGCCCGCTTGCTCCTTCATTACATCGGATTCTTCCTCCGTGTAGAAATGCCACAGCTGTTTTTCCCCAGTGTTTGTCTCTTTCAGAATAAACCATTAACTTGCCATTTCAGTCCTCTAAAAAAATGCTTATGATTGACAAAACTTTATGAAATAGTGGCAAATTGGAAGAAAATTAGTGCCAAGAACAAGGAACAGCCAAGCAGTATTCGGAGAGAAATTTATCATTGTGGACTAACAGTGTAATTGGATGGTTAACTATATTATAAACAGGTTGGACTTTCTGGTCCCACCCCCCTCTTCTATCTCTTTTCCTTTTCTTTCTTTTTTTTTTCTTAATTCCCACAACACTTAGAGTTGTACAGTTTTATGCATTGGCTTTGAAAGGGCTTCTATTTGAGACATTTTTGCTCCATTCATTTGAAAATGAATACTGTGACTAGGAGCATGCCTGTAATCCTAGGTACTCTGGAGGCTGAGGCAAGAGGATCCCAAGTTTGATGCCGGCTTGGGCAACTTAGTGAGAGACTGTCTCAAAATTGGAAAAAAAAACAAAAAAAAACAAAAATGGATTTGGGATGTAGCTCAGTGGTAGAGCGCCCCTAGGTTCAATCACACACACACACACACACACACTCACACTCACACACATTCACACTTATACAGAATACCATGAATATGAAGGTACCATCTGATAATCACCATTTTAAAGGTAAAATAGCAGAAAGCCTTTAATTTTTCTGTTCTGTCAGTAGCCATTTAACTGCTTTCTTAATCACTGCTCCTATGCAATAAGATACCGCATTAAAATAGCAAGCAAAGCTGGGCATGGTGGTGCATGCCTGTAATTACAGTACTTTGGAGGCTGAGAGAGGAGGATCGTGGGTTTGAGGACAGGCTCAGCAAGTAGAGACTATTAGCAATCAAGAGAGACCCTGTTTCAAACATAAAAGATAAAAAGAGCTGGGGGTGTAGCTCAGAGGTAGAAAAGTCCCTGGGTTCAATCCCAGGACCACAAATAATAACTAACTAACTAACTAACTAAATAAATAAATAACAAAATAAAATAGCAATTAAAATGTGGAATTGAATGACTTTTTGTTAAATGTATACACTGCTGCCATCATTGGGATTCAGATTCAGAAATCAGATTCTTTTAAAGTGGACTTTGGCTGGGCACAGTGGCGCACGCCTTTAATCCCAGTACTTGGGAGGCTGAGACAGGAGAATCACAGGTTCTCGGCCACCCTCAGCAACTTAGTGAGGCCCTCTGCAAGTTAGTGAAACCGCGTTTCAAAATAAAAAATAAAATAAAAATAGGGCTGGGGGTGTAGCCTGGAGGTAAAATGCCCCTGGGTTTAATCCCCAGTACCACACACAGGCACAAAAAAACAAAGTGGACGTTGAAGAATGACTTTTGTACTATTTCAGATCCCCCCTCTCCAAACTGATATTGAAACCTCTAGTGAGAAGAATATTCCTTCAATCTTCAATTCTTTGTAAAGAACCCATGATTCTTAATCTCAACTAAGCCTTGTCCAGAAGACCTTATTTTTGAAATAGCAGCTGGGTAAATGGATGAAGGAAATTCAATTGGGGGGGGGTTCAAATATCAGCCACTTTTTCCTGGACTGAAATTAAAGTCACATGAGCTGTGGGTGCTCTTTTTAGTCTTCCTCTAACCCCTTGGAGCCCCAGACCATGACTCTGTGTCCTTAAAAATAGAATACGCCAGCCGACAAGAGCTGGCACGTCATTTATGTTACTATTTATTCATTTATTTATTTATTTTCACTGTGACTGCAGCAGCTGGGCTGCTAAATGCCTGTATAATGGTTAATTAAAATAGCTTTTAGACATTATATTTTTCAATTAAGATGCAATTCACTAAACCAATCAATTATCGGTTATTATGAAATTTCAAAGGTGACTTAAAAAACGCAATAGCCTGGAATTAAGAAACTGTAATTGGTTTGAAAGGTCCACCTTTGCTTTAAAGTGATCTCCAGAAAGAATAGTAATTCTGCCCTCTCCCTCATCATGTCTGACTAATGCATTAAAATATATTAAGAGGGCAACTTCGAAATAAGCCTCTGAAGTTGCCCCTACCCTATTTTAAATCAGGGGCAAAGAATTATGCTCTTGATGCCAACTTGCCAGTGATTTATTCTGCCCTTGAGACAAATGCAAATGGGGAACGCTTGATTTCCCTCTCTGGGAGAGAAGCCGGTGGCATTATGTATCAGGTTTGCTAACACACCCCTGGATGTGCCCAAGGGTGGACAAGACACTCTTCTGGTGGATTCTTCTCCTGACAGAAGCTCAGAGTGGGAAACCTTCATTAGGCACGAGCTGTGGGTGTCATTAAAAAGGAACAAGACGTGTATTGACTGTAGGAAGCAAAGGTCAGCCATGGGCCTGCCTTTCCTATTACTGCTCCTGTTCATACCTATCTAATCATTTCAGGTCCCAAGTGAGTCCTTTGTGTGCGGAATTCCTGCTTTAAATGTTGTAATACATCAAGCCAAGGTTCATCTCAAGAAATGTGCTTTGAAGGCTGTTCCAATTTTGCTGCTGTAAATTTATTATTTAAGGAAAACGCTGTGACATACAATATTTTAGTATCTTAAAAATGCAGGAGGGCTAATGCAGAGGGCAGAGGAGGGAAGGGAGGACAAACAATAACCTTCATCAGTTGTTATTGGGGCTGGACTAGCTGGTGAGGCCAGAGAGATGCAAAGTGGACATCCAGAAATAACAGGAGAGCAGAGGAGATGGCTTTTTTTCCCTGCCTTACCCTGCTCCCAGAGTGACGCCTGTAGCAGAGACCCGCAGCACTAGTAGCTTTACAACCCTGATAAAGATACCTGCTCATTTATTTCTCCTTAGATTGCTAGTAGTAGCAGTATGGTCATCTAAGTGTACCACCTTCTTCTTAGCTGTCTGCATAGAAATGCATACCCAAAGACCTCAGGCTAGATCCCACGCCCACCCCCCATCTCCTCAGCCAGAGTGTGGCTGGTTATTGTTTCTGACCTCTTCCCAGGTCCCCCAGGAATTGAGAATGAGTGCAGTTGGCTTGGGCCAAGACAGGAAATACCAGGGCATTTCTAGTTTGAGAAGAAATCTGCAGCCCTCAGCAGCATATTGGTGATATCAGGAAGACTGGCTCTCCATTTTCGTGGTCATGCACTTGGAGGCAGATCTTACCCTCTCTGTGCTTCAGTGGTCTCATCTGTAAGAATAGAGATTCTGCCTCATGACCTCTGGACAGATCAATGATGTACCATGCTTACTTAGCACAGGACTTGTACAAATGGAAGATGGCGATTTGTCCCTCTTCCTCTTGTCCTCCAATGCTCCTCCATGTGTTTTTCTTTTCAAGCTTCTTACTGTTCTGCAGCCTGCAGCAATTTGCTGATGCCATCAGAACACCTTTGGGGAGGAGACTGGTGTCTTTGGCATGAACCATGAGGGTCCTGAAAGATGAGGTGTGCATCTCTGTGCCCTGGTCCGGATCTACCACGTGAAGCAGTTGGTTTTCTACTGGCCTCCCCTTGACGGGACGAATCCTCTTGTCCTCTGAAGCCACCAATAATGGGACACCTGGAAGAGCATTGAAACACTCCAAAGCCATTCCTTAACTGCAGTCATTTGTTGGCCCACTAATTTAACAAGTACATATAATAGACTTCCTGATATCCGAGACTCGGTCTCAGTTATGATTTCTTGTTCTCCACATCAACATGGCCTTAGTCAGTCCTCTCCCAGAGGGACAGATATTTTCTCCCATTTCTCATTATTTCTTTTACCTAAAGCCAACTTTATCCTCTCCCAGATTTAGTTTCCCTTTTATGTACAATATACTTTCAGGTCCTGGTGACCCTGCTACAAACTAATTATAACAAGGCAGATGTTTCTTGAGGACATATGAACAAGTATAGAATACCTCTCTCCAAATGTGGATGTAACATCTGATGAAATCCTCCAGCTTTTCCTAGAAAAACTGTGTATCCTTGGCAAGTTGCTTGGCCTCTCTGAGCAGATTTTTCCCCTAAATAATTTATTTTTAACAAACTTTTATTGATGCATTGTAATTACACATCATAATAAGGTTCAAAGTGACACAACTATACATGTACACAGCATGTGATGTGTTCCCTTGGGATCCCCCCCACTCCTCCCACCATACATGTTAGTGAGATACGTAATGATACCTTCATATATGGACATAGCATTATTTGAACTGTTTATCAATTCCCCTTTCTCCCTCCCTGCTTCCCACCCCTCTAATCTTCTTTCACTATTCTTCCCTTCTCTCTCCTCATTTATCGGAAGTCCCTTTTGTTTCTTATTTTCTCTCTAGATTCTGCTGTCCCCCTGGATTTAAATGAGGGCTAATAACACCCGCTCTCCAGCATTCTGGTAAATAATCTCTAGGAAGCACCCGGAAGCCAGAGTAAGAACACTATCAATGTCAGCAGCTTCCTTTCAATCACATGTCACGGTTTTTTTTTTCACTTTTTTATGTTCATTTATTGGTGCATTATAATTATACATTTTTATATATGTCAGGGTATGAACATCATACATGCACACATTGCACATTTAGCCCTCCCTCCAATCCCACCCTATTCCCTCCCTTTCATGCTCTGGATAGTGATTGAGTTTTATAGGTTTGTGTATGTACATCATGTGTTATAGAGTGTTTTCCTCCACCCCTCTCCCATTCACAATTTCACCACGTATCCAATATCACAGATCTAAGACAGCTGAGTTTGCCTCCAACTTTACCACTGACCAGCTATGAGACCAAGAGCAATTTGAGGAGCCTCTATGAGACTCTGGTTTTTTTTTGTTGTTGTTGTTCATAAAGTACCAAAAAAAAGAAGGAAAAAGTGCCTCTCATATAGGAATTTTTTGAGCTACCAACCATGAAATACTCATCTGTGTAGTGCCAATAAGAATGACAAATGAGCAGGTTACTATTACTGTACTGTCAGTTACATCTTCACTATTATTAAGGTGAAAAAAAACCAAGTTCCTCAATTGCTTCAGTTAGTGACAGTTAAATGAAGTGAAGATGCATCCTTTTCCCCACAGAAAAGAGTGCTAGAGAACTGTCCAGGTAAAGAACAGTAGCCATACCGGGCGTGGTGGCGCACGCTTGTAATCCCAGTATTTAGGAGGCTGAGACCGGAGGATATGGGTTCGCAGCCAGCCTCAGCTACTTAGTGAGGCCCTCCGCAACTTAGTGAGACCCTGTTTTGAAATAAAGAATAAAAAATAGGACTGGGGGTGTAGCTCAGAGGTAGAATGCCCCTGGGTTCAATCCCCAGTACCACAAAAAATCAAAACAAAACAAAAGAACTGTAGCCATAAGAAGGTTAGAATGATTTGTAATACAATTCTGTGGACTCCATGGCTTTTCTCCTCGCCTCTGTCATCCTCCATTTTTTTTTAATACTGGAGATGGAACCCAGGGGCATTCTACCTCTGAGCTAAAACCCCTGCCCTATTTTAGTTTGAAACAGGGTCTCACTAAGTTGCGGAGGGCCTCACTAAGTTGCTAAGGCTGGCCACAAACCTGCAATCCTCCTGTCTCAACCTCCCAAGTACTGGGATTACAAGGGTGCACCACCACACCTAACTCTCCATTCTTTTTTATTTTTAATCTCCTAGGGCCCAGGAAAGCACACCGTAGAAAATCTCCCTACTGCCAATGGTGTGTGCTGACTGTGTAAGTTATTCTCATCTGCCGTTTGGGTAGTGGCTAGTTTAGATGAGGTCAGTATCTACAAGGAACACAAACTTCTGGATGATCCCAAAGAAGGTGAAAACACCTGCATCATCCAGGTGTTTTTCCCACATACACTCAGATATACTGACACCTAAGGACCAATGTGAACCGAAGAAGAACTACTTTGCATATGACTGCTGTGTGCTAGAGAGGAGGAATTCTACATACATCATCCCTTTTCACATTGCGAACGAAACTGAATTAGAGAATGCCCCAAGTTATAGAGTAAGAAACTGGACGCCTCATGCCAGTGAATTACCTTGATGATTTTAGTTTACACAGTTTTTATAGGGGGAACTGGAATTTGATTGTAGCTCTGTTTGAGCCTAATCTTTACTCTGCTTTTCTTCCTCTAGAACAACTCAGAAAATGTTGGGAATAGATTATCTTGGATGGCTGCATATTTCACAGTGAGGAGATGGTAAGGGACACTTTATGCATGTGTGTGTGTGTGTGTGTGCGCGCGCACGCGCGCTACTGGGGATTGAACCCAGGGGCATTCTACCTCCAACCTACACCAAAGCCCTTTATATTTATTGCTTTTTTTGAGACAGGGTCTTGCTAAGTTGTAAGAGTCTCACTAAGTTGCCCAAGCTGGCCTCGAACCTAAAATCCTGTCTTGACTTCCCAAGTACTAGGATTACAGGCATGTGCCCCCACACCTGGCTTTATGCATGGATTTTTGAGGAGCCAAGAATTAGAAATTAATTCTGCTGTTTCTAGGCCATATTCCAAGTGCTAGTGTTAAAATTAATGGACTGGATCATAAATGAATTAGATTAATAAAAAAATAAGACAATAAAAGAGGTCTGTCTTTACTATGTGTCTAATATGAGGATAATTCTCATTTTTTCAGTGTAAATATTCTCCTATTTGAAAGTGTAAGTAAAATGCTCTGACATTTGAAAGAGTGATATGCAGAAGCTCCGTGAATCTTGCAGCTTTTTTTTTTTTTCAGAACTGGAGATTGAACCCAGGGGCATTCTACCTCTGAGCTACACCCCCAGCCCTATTTTTTATTCTTTATTCTGAAACAGGGTCTCACTAAGTTGCGGAGGGCCTCACTAAGTAGCTGAGGCTGGCCGCGAACCTATGATCCTCCTGTCTTAGCCACCGAAGTACTTGGATTGAAAGAGTGCTGCCACCACTCCTGGCTTATCTTGCAGCTTTCTAACACCTCTCAAACACATCTTAGTATTCCCGCTGTAGAGGTGAGGACACTGAGGCTGAGAGAATGAGCTTCCTGAATATCAGCCAGAAGGAAAGTGGTAGATCCAGCTGGGGATCAAGGTAATCTTTCTGGCATTTCTCCTTCTTTTGCTCCTCTTTCACCTTCTCCTTCTCTTTCTTCTTCGTTTTGTACTGGGGATTGAACGCAGGGGCATTCTACCTCCCTATTTACTTATTTATTTTTGAAACAGGATCTTGCTAGGTTGCCAAGTCTCTCTAAATTGCTGAGGCTAGTCTTGAACCTGTGATCCTCCTGTCTCAGCCTCCCAAGTACTAGAATTGTGGGCATGCACCACCACTAAGCCACCTTCATTCTATACGGCTTAGCAAGTGGTGAGACCGTGGGCGTCAGTGCCGGTCTGATGCTGGTTCCGATCTTACTTTCCTCTGACATCTATAGGACCTTGCTAAGCCCTGTCACCCTCCAGGCTCCAGCTTTCCCATCTGGATAGCATAAAGGACACCGTTTGCTCATGAGGCTGGCCTGACTATTGGGTTTGATAGCATCTGGCCAGGTTTGGCACACACTTTGTGCTTTCACAAATGCTTCTTGCACTTCTTTCCCTTCGGACAGTCCTTCTGATAAATAAAGTAAACCTTGCTCCATTTCTCAGATTAGGATGCTCAGACCACGGTGCCCAACAGCTTGCATGGCTTTGTGTTCAATAAAGAGGGAAGATTTACCAGCCAGATGTGACAAATGAGCCCTTTCCCTTTTCATTAACTGGTGGCAGGCCATCTATCGAAATTACAACCTGTCATCTCCCTCGATGACCTTTGAGCTATCGATCCTTGTAATTTTCTTAAATGAATCTATAGGACATGTGCCTGCCAATTGCAGAGATCGATACCACCCTTTTTGGTGGTCATTACAGGAACTTGTTATGTTGCCCCTCAAACAGATGCCTGAGTCAGATGGAAGCAATTCATTCTGTTCAGTGCAAACACCTCAGCATTTTTATTAAAAAATACAATGGTCTCAACGAATCACTTTCTCTGATGAGTGCTTCTTATTGGAAAAGATACTGTGCTCCAGGGGAATTTAAGCCAGTTGTCTTTACAGCCATTAAAGTTTTTTTTTAAATTTCCTTTAATATCTATAGTGCATTAGACCTGGCACTAAGTGCAGTGTCTGTCATAGGTACTATAGGACACACACACACACACACACACACACACACACACCCAATGTATATTATATGTACATGTACATGTATGTGTGCAAATATGCATATGATTGAGCTACTTTTGTAGAGATGACATGAACATGAGTAACTACTAAATGACTAAATGTGTAATATGTCAAAAGGAAGGTGTGAGCTGGGTGTGGTGGTATACACCTGCAATCCCAGTACTTGGGAGGCTGAGAAAGAGGATCACAGGTTCAAAGCCAACCTCAGCAACTTACAGAGACTTCACAACTTAGCAAGACTGTATTTCAAAATAATAATAATAATAATAATAATAATAAATATAAAAAGGACTGGGAGGTATAGCTCAAAGCTAGAATTCCCCTGGGTTCAATCCTTAATCCCACCCAAAAGGAAGATGTAGGAAGATATAGCTAATATATGGCAGTTTGGAAGAGAAAACACCAATTGCTTATTGCATATATCAAAAAAGACTTCATAGATTTTGAACTTTGGGAAGGACCTGGAAAAGTGCACAAGAAGAGGCAGAGGATATTGAAGAGAGGGGAAAGGATAAGCACACTATGACTATGAATAGTGAGTCGATTGTGTACACTATAAATTAAGGGTGAGGACTGGATCTCACTGCTTCTTGTTTTTCTGGCACCTGTGTCAATACATAGTAGTAGATCATTAAATGTTTGTTGAACGACAGTGACTATAGATACATTAAACAAGGTTTGGGAATGAGTAATCCTCTGCAGCAACCTAATTGTTAGAGATCTGATCTCTGGGAAGTTTAGAACAAGAGGGGAAATATAGATATAGATGTAGAGTTATAAATATTGATATAAATATCAAATCACTATTTATGGATATAAACATAAGAATCATTTATCCTCTTGTGCTAAAATGTGTTTTTACTAAATTTCACTAATATTGTTCTAAGGGTTGACCTTAGAAATATATGGTATTTGAGCCGGGCATGCTGGCACACCAATCCCAGTACTTGGGAGGCTGAGATCAGAGGATCTGGGTTTGTGGCCAGCCTCGGCTACTTAGTGAGGCCCTCCGCAACTTAGTGAGACCCTGTTTCACAAATAAATGAATAAAAAAATCGGGCTGTGGGTGTAGCTCAGAGGTAAAATGCCCCTGGGTTCAATCCCCAGTACTGCCAAAAAAAAATAAGAAATATATGGTATTTGGAAAAACAAATGTGATTTCATTCCAAATTGTGTCTTATATTGTGGAGGAGAAATTACCAAGATGCTCTACCTTTCTCTGGAGGAAGAAGCCAGTTTCTGAGCTTTAAATCTGTTGTATAGCCAAATTATGGAACCAACCTAGGTGTCCATCAACAGATGAATGGATTACAAAATTATGGGAAATACACACAATGGAATTCTACTCAGCAATAAAGAAGAACAAAATAATATCATTTACAAGAAAATGGAAGGACTTGGAGAATATTATGTTAAGTGAGATCAGTCAATCAATGATTGGCAAGCATGAGCTGAACCACACCGAGTGAAGGAGGAGCAGGTTCCAGATGGGCTGTCTGGAATGGTGGGCTCTTAGGAAACTGCAGATGAGGAGGAGAATGGGGCAAAGATGCTTCTAGGCAGTCCACCACATTGAGCATTGAAGTAGGCAACAACTTTCCAGTGTCTTTAATTGGTGGAAGTATGAGGACAGAAACAAAAAAAAAAAGAGAAGAAACAGAAAAAAGAGAAGAAAATCCAGCATGGAGGAGAATGGACTGACTTTATAATACATAAGACTGGAAACTTTTGAAATATTGCCGCCTGCACTTCATATCAACCTTTTTTTGCTTTAAAAAGGTGAACTTAGATGGGTGTGGTAGCACATGCCTGTAATCCCAGTACTTGGGAGGCTGAGTCAGGTTATCATAGGTTTATGGTCTGCCTCAGAAATTTAGCAAGGCCCTCTGCAACTTAGTGAGACCCTGTTTCACAATAAAAAATAAAATAGGGCTGAGGGTGTAGCTCAGAGGTAGAGTTCCCCTGTGTTCAATCCCCAGTAACACACACACACACACAGACACACACACACACACACACACTCACACACACACACACACACACACGTATGTATGCACGCATGCACACACCCACAGCCAAACTTGATAGTAAAAAAGAATGCCATCAAATATACTGAGCCATAGGCCTGTGCATTCTTAAACTACAGAGTAGTTCGGGAAATAAAAGTAAGGAAATTGGGCCTAGTAGATTCAGGGTTGAAGTAACTGAATTGGGTCTTAGAGGTGACACTCAAATTACAATGCCACTTGTCAACTCTATGTGAAATCTTGTCCATTTGCTTCCCTTTACTCTCTCATTCAATCCCTCAGCAGCTCCCACCAGGGAGAGGCTATTATGACCTCTTCATTTATAAGAAAAGACTGAAACACAGAGAAGATTTTCTCATCCAAGGTCAAACAATGTCAAGGTAAAAATCTGCCTTTGCCATCATTCTACAAATGAACCAACAAAAGCCAGTGGCAGCAACACAGTCTGCCAAGATCCTTCTTTTCAACACAGTGATTATTACTAGCATAGGAACACAGAGAGCTTTAGGACCGGTGAAGAGTGAGCACGACATGATTCTGGTTTTGCAGGCTCTGTAACGGTAGCTGGAATGAGCAGAGAAGAAGGAATGTCACACGTTGGAAATGGCATGGTCCCAAATGAGGGTTGCTATGGATTGAATATTGTCATTGTGAGCACTTGACTCCCAAAAATGGTTCTCCTGGAATGTGTATTAAAAAGAAAGGAATGGCCGGGCGTGGTGGCGCATGCTTGTAATCCCAGTACTTTGGAGGCTGAGACAGGTGGATCCATGTTCGCGGCCAGCCTCAGCAACTTAGTGAGGCCCTCTGAAACTTAGTGAGACCCTGTTTCAAAATAAAGATTAAAAAATAAGGCTGGGGGTATAACCCGGAGGTAGAATGCCCCTGGGTTCCATCCCCAGTACCACACAAAAAAGGAATGATAAATGAGTAAATGAATGAATATTCATTTGTTCAGCATTTTTTACTTATAAGCCTTCATTATTAATTCACATGATATATTATGTCTGCTTGAGTCTTTGAGGAGTTGAGAAAATCAATATGTTCCTCGTCTCATTTCCACAAAGCTTTCCACAAGAATGAATGCGAGGGGGGAGTCTTTCCCTGTGCTCTCTCTACCCATCTCCATTACCAGATATCTCTTCTTAAAGCATTTGTAAGTCTCTGCTTCTGCACCCAAATCCCAGCGTCTGACAAAGAAAAACTTCCCATGAATTATCATTTTTTTTAATATAGGACAGTCAAAATGAAGCTTTGTGGTGGCCGCTCAATTTGGAGGGCATTATTTTTAGCCTTGCAAAGGACCAGTGGCACGAAAACAATTAGGATCTTTTGTCAAGTTAATTAAATTTTACTAAGTGTAGTAATCTCAGTGGGTTCGGTACACCAGAGGTAAAACTAATTAAAACGCAAATTCTTCCTAGTCTAATAAGGAGTTCTAACTTGGGTAGCTGAGGAATGTTGTGCATACTGAGAGATATTCAAAACTAATTTATAATGAGACGAGGGCAGACCCTTAAATGGCTCAGTTCTATTGAAGGCTCACTTGAGAACGCCAATAAGTATGTTAAATTGGAAGCAGCCACTTAAAGAAAATGGGCTGGCAAAGCTTGCTGGGTGTAGAGAAAAATGGATCCAGCATAGACATGTGAGGATGGGGAAGCCGGTGGAAATGTGGTATCCAGGATTTTATCAGAAAAAAAAAAGCTATTTTCTACCCAGTTTCCTTCTCTTCATTAAATTCTCCAAGGGAAGGCTAATACTACTTTTCTTGCAGTATTATTTTCTTAGAAAACTCCATGGAGTAAGAATGTTTCGTTCACAAAGATTCAAGTCAGTGGGTAATCCACACCATGTCTCCAGTGGCAATAACACCCCAGTTCTTAAGATGAGACCAGTGAAAGACTGAATGGAAATCCCCTCTATTCTAGAAATTAGGAGAATTGAGATGGTGAGCAAAATGGCTCAGTCTCTGTCCTTTCCTTAGAACCCATGGACACCAATTTCTACCTCCTGTCAAATGTGTATGAATTTCAGATTTGCGGTAAAGAAATTCAAAGTGATCGTTGAGCCCACTGGGCCACCTTCCTGTCAACTTGGGCACACTTCAATTGACATGGCGTTGCTCTCCCCTTGATTGGAAATGGCATCTACCTGCTGACAGTTTCCTCATTTCTCCATCTCATTTCACTCCCTGTGGTCTGGCTCTGGACCCTGATATCCCATCGACTTTGGCAAGTGCTGCTGATACCCTTCGAATCACCAAATCGGATGGTTTTTCTTTGTTGCTGCTCCCTTCAACCAGATTGGATGATTTGCCCCGTTGACTGCCCATCCCTTCTAGTCTGTTCTGCTTCATTTCATTCTGGGATACTGTTTTAAATGCAGCAGAACCTGCTGGAAGCAAGCAACATTCAAGTTCCTTTCTGAGATGGAGACTTCGTGCCCAGTTTTGCTCGGTAGGTACAGCAAGATGCTGCTGGAGAAAGAAAGGTGGATGCCATCCTCTTAGGGTATCTAAAATAAAACTGTAATACTTCCTTCTCCTATATTATTTCAATATGAATACTATATTAGTAATGCATGCTCATGTTAGAACATTTAGGAAGAAAAAAAAATTAAGAGAAAAAGAGAAAGATGTGTTTAATTAAGCCACAACTGATTATTTTCTTCCTGTTCTTTTTTTTCCCTCAATACAGGTATCTCTGATCATCTTTGTTTGTAGTGCTCTAGCCTGAGCATTGACCCAAACCTCTAAAAGTATTTTTCAAAAGCAATTTAACATAGTGGAAAGAACACAGACTTTAAGGTTGGCACATCTGATTTTAAGTCTAGACTAGACTTCACTTTTTAATGCTGTGTAATGTTAAACAAGACTTTATGTATTTTTTTAGTCTACATTCCTTTTTGGTAAAATAGGAATGATAGTAACTGTATCATAAACTTGATAAAGGGATGAAACTGGCTAATGTTTAAACCTTGCCTAGCTGTCCCTTCTGTTTGTGGTACTCTTATTTTGAATTAATCAATACAATATTTCATCATGTGAATATTCCATAACTTACCTTAATTTATCACTGGCATTGGGCATTTGGTGTCTCCATTTGTTTCTTACTATCAATACTTCTAAAATGAATATTTTTATATCTTTAATAATAAGTTTTCCTGCACATAAGCACAAGTTACTTCCCAGAAAGTTTGCATGCCATCCTTTCCTTGTCAGCTGAGCAGGCGCGAGCAGGCCTCCTCTGACTCCCCCAGTCACTTTGGCAATTTCAGTAGGAATGTGGAGACCCAAGCAATTGCAGCCATTGCTCAGGTGCTCAGGGCTTTCATTCCACACTCTGCCCAAGACTTAAAGACCTTTACCTTCATCAGGTTGAAGGTAGTTTTTGAGAAAACTCTACTTGCACCTGAAGATCCCTTTTGCAGTATTCTGTAAGTATTCTGATTAACTGCTCCCAGTTCTTCAGTATCACTCCTCACCCAGTGCTAAATTCATAAGAGAGGGAGATATGCAGTTCAGTGCAGATAGAGAGATTGCAACTCTTTTATGGTATGTTTAAGAAGACATGATCTCTTGGTTTTTGAAAGATGAGAAAGCTCAATCTGAAAGGGAGCAACCCAAAAGAGAAAACAGTTTCCCCACTGTTGATCATATAAGATCAAATGCTTGGTACTCTGTACTCATCAGTTATTCTCTTTCCCAAATCTGAAGTATCCCAGGTCTATCCTAGTTTGTGCAACTACTAGATAAGTAGGAGAAGTATGTTGTCATTGTTGTTGTTTTGAGTGGTGGTCCCCAGAAACAGGTTCACCAATAATGACAATCTAAGGAGACAGGTGCTCTGGTGGGGAAATGATGGAACACAAAGGGGAGAGGCAAGAAGCTGCTAGAATAGGTATGCTTCTCACCTGAGTGAGGTCTTTAATATCGAGTAGAAATTAACCAAGTAGACTAAGAAATCCTGATGACATGCCATGCTGGAAAATAGCCCGTAGTTTGTATGGCTGGATTGGATGCGGCGCCTATAATCCCAGTACTTGGGAGGCTGAGTTAAGAAGATTGCAGGTTCAAGGCTAGCCTGAACAACCTAGTAAGACCCTCAGCAACTTAGTGAGACCCTGTTTCAAAATAAAAAGGGCTGGGATGTAGCTTGGAAGTAGAATGGCCTGAAGTTCAATCCCCAGTACCACAGGAAAAAAATAAAAGAAGAAGAAAAAAGAAAAAATAAGTTGAGAAAACATATGATAGGGCAAAGTTCAAATACCATCCTAGGGGATGTGGATTCTATTGTGTATCACTTGGAGGATCTTTGTAGATTCTGATGGAATTTGATTTGCCAATCAATAGCTAGAATTTACTGAGACATTCTTCTGAGCTGTGATGCTTGAGGTGAAGTTAAGAGATTCAATTTATGTATGTGAAACTGCTGTCTGGGCTAACTCATAGTGTAGTGGGAGAGTCAAGTGACTCACCATAAGATAAATGAAAGAAAGCTAAGTTGAAGGGAATATTTTCTTCCAAGAGTGTTACACAAAGGGAGATTCCCACAGAGACCACCATCATAGCCTTTTAATAATTGCAGGGCAATAAGCTAATTACTGTGTTTTATCTTCCTCCTTCATAGAGCTCTAAACTGAATGAGTAAACTTGAAAAATTAATTTAGGGCCATGAACAAACAAAACCACCCATCCCCATAGGAAAGCAATAGAAGAGACATATCAGGGTCTTCAAACTTTGCATGTTAGCTCTGCTTTTCTTCCACAAATCCAAAGCTTTTTCTATGTGTGCTCAGAGGAGGGTTAGATGCCTGTGAAAGCCAGTTGTTGTGGGATGACCCTGTCCAGAGTTAAGGTTCTAATGCACTGCGCATCACCAGAATCCAGTCTGACATCAGGATCCTGACTCTGTGACCTTGGCCAGTTGCTTACCCTCTTTTAGACTCAGTTTCTTCCTCTGGCTTCGGATGATTTGGATTCAATGCCAGCGGCCTGATGTTTGACCCACTAGACACAGTTAACCTTTCTAATCCTGGGGGCAATACTGAATGTGGTTGTATTGAATCCTATTGATCCACTGCCTCTTTTTATAACAAATACTTTATAAACATTCCCTTTATTACCCTGAAATGAAATTCCTAGATAATATAAACTATCTACATACATAATTTAAAAAATCAATGCAGTGCCATAATTGTAATACAGAAGCAAAGTTAAAGAAAGTAGATTAGAGTAAAATAATAACTATTTCCTCTAGGATAAGGATTCCAATATGGCATTATATGAAGATATAATGAAGTAGCAAGATATGTCTATATCCACATACAAAATCAACATGAATGGGATTGCTAAAAATACAGACTGAGACAGATGTACTGTATTGGAAGCATACATGCCAATAAAGATATTTCCATAACTGATGTAATTTACCAAAAGTTAAACACCTTTTGTCAAAATTTTCAAAATTACTATTTTGGGAGGTACTAGGGATTGATCCTAGAGACATTCTACCTCTGACCTATACCCCCAGCCCTTTTCTTATTTTTTGTTTTGAAACAGGGTCTTGTTAGGTTTCTGGGAGTCTTACCATGTTGCGGAGGCTGGTCTCAAACCTGCAAGCCTCCGTCTCAGCCTCCCCATGTACTGGGATTACAGGGGTGCACCATCCCACCAAGTACTGGCTTTCAATCTGCAATCCTCCTCTCTCAGACTCCTAAGTACTGGGATTCTAGGCATGCACCACCAGGCCTAGCTATACATGGACTTTTAAAAATGCACATTAATGGTGTGGTTCTTTCTAGGTTGAGGAACAAATGTGCAGTATTGATTGAGCCATGATGTAATGTCCTAAATTCCATAATGTTAAGCTTTCTGAAGGATTATTCACTCATGATAAATTGGTATACGTAAGGCCCATGATTATGGGCTGAATTCTGTCCCCTCAGAACTCATGTGTTGCAGTTCTAATCCCTAGCACCTTAGAATGTGGCTGTATTGGAGGTAGGGGTCTTTAAATATGTAATTAAGTTAAAATTAGCTCATTAGGTGAACCCTAATCCAATATGCCTGTTGTTCTTATAAGAAGAGGGGTTAAGATATAGACATGCAAGGAGGAGAAGTTATGTAAAGATCCAGAAAGAAGACAACCATCCACAAGCTAAAGAAAAAGGTCTCAGTAGAAATCGACCATGTCAATATCTTGATTTCAGACATCTAGATTCCAGCCTGTGAGAAAATAAATTGCTGTGGGTTAAACCATCCAATCTGTGATATTTTATTACGGTAGCCCTAGTATACTAATGTGTCTACTTTTCTATTGCTACTAGGGTTTTTATTTCAACTGCAACTATTATTAAGACAACTATTACTACTATTACAACCACTACTGTGCCCCCTTCCAATTAGTAATATTTCTCAAACTGTAGTCTTGTTATATTTATAATACTAATCACAAAACTTGGCAAACAGATAAGCAAATTAAGCCTCTGCACGGGCAACTCAGCTACTGGGTGGTAGAACAAGCTTCATATCCAAATATAGACTGGCTCCAAACCAACATTCTCCAGCTCCGTGCTCCAGTTCCTAGTTTCAGGTGAATCACTCTTGAGTTACATCAAGTGTTTGGATCATAAGTCTAATACCTCTTAGGTCACTATTAGAGATCATATCTATGTGCATTAGGATTGCAAGGAACTTGTTAAGAGGACTTGGTTGACACTTCAGCTGATGATTCTGAGATGGCAGCTGTATACATCATTTATGATACTTGAGAAGCAGCCCTGCATAATGGTTAAGAACATTGTTTTAGAGTCAGGTTGCCTGAGGTCAGATTCCAGCTGTGTCACTTAAAGCCAAATACATTAGCTCTCTGAAATTCAGTTTCTTCATCTGCAAAACAATCCAAATCTGACATAAATATTTTGAATTTAAAAGTGAGAGACTTCAGCTGGGCATTGTGGCTAGGCCCTCCACAACTTAGTGAGAACCTGTTTCAAAATAAATAATAAAAAATAGGGCTGGGGGATGTAGCTTGGAGGTAGAATGCTCCTGGGTTCAATCTCTACTGCCAAAAAAAAAAAAAAAGTGAGAGAATTCACTTTATGAAGTTAGAATAATGTCTGCTACAAAATTAATGACCAATATAAGTGACCTAATATCAGTAGGATCTTAACATATGCCATCTCACTAGTCTTAATAGCAATGTTAGCCCTCCTCGCACTCACATCAAAGTCCAGAGATGTTTTGTAATTTTCTCAAAGTCACACAGATAATCAATGGAATATTTGTATGTCTCTTAAGTCTTTGATCTTTCCCAAAAGCTCCATTCATGCTTTATATACATTCCCAAAGTTTCCCACATATTAAAAAGAAATTACACCATCCTTCCCTTCACTCCACAGATAATCTCTATTCCTCTTGTCAAGTACTTTATCTTTCATGACAAGGTGGAACTTATTGAACCTTGCGATTGCATGGTATCTGGCTATTTCCTATTTTGCTGGAGACTATAGAATTTCTTAATTCAAATCAGAAATAGATCCTTATAGCACACTATTTTATAAGCATCATAAAATGTATAGATGTAAAAGGAGACACGTAATCACCTGGATTTTCTTTTTGCTATTTGTCATCAAATATCTGAAAATATTGAACATGTATATGCTCAACAAGTAGGATATTTTTGAAAAAAAAAAGAGCACCCTATTTCTACCCTTCCATTCAGATGCTAGAGCAGCATGTGGACAAATCCATGGTCCTTAAAGAACTTTCAGACTTTTATCTTGATCTGAAGAACGCATTGCAGGCAAGTTTGGCTGCCTCCCCAGCAGAACATGGGGCCCTCACTGTGTTTCAGTTGGATGGAAGAATTATCTCCACCCCCTCCAACACGGAGAAGCAGAGGAATGTATTCATCACCAAATGAAAGCCTGCGTCAATTTGACTCTGCTCTACTGCACTCTCAGCTCTGTGAATATTAATGGAAATTTCCTTGTTGGATGGTTGGCTGCTTAAATTCATCTGCTGTTCTTCGGTTGAAGTCATTTGGGCAATTAATGTCAAGCTTGTGCCCAGTCCAACAGGGGCCAGGTATAGGTCAGAGGCACACAGGCAACATGTGTGTCTGAAGATTGGACTGATGAAATCCAGTGCAGAAGAGATGGTAAAGTGCAACCTCAGTGGGTCATTTTGAATGTATTTTCAGTGCAAGGTGATACAGCAACAACTGATTTTTATTTTGGGGGGGGTACTGGAGATTGAATCCAGGGACATTCGACCTCTGAGCTACACGCCCATCCTATTTTATTTTTTATTTTGAAACAAGGTCTCACTAAGTTGCAGAGGGCCTCACTAAGTTGCTAAGGCTGGCCTCCAACCTGCAATCCTCCTGTTTCAGCCTCCCAAATACTAGGATTACATGTGTGAGTGGCTGCACCTGGCTGGCAACTGATTTTTCATTTGTATCTGATAAGCTTTTTATCCCAGGTCTAACTACCACCTTCCTTGCTGAGCCTCACCTACTGCCCTTTTATACTCATAGTGTCACACATGTGTCTCCTTTGGGTTCTATCATCTGCAGTGGGAGGTGAGGTGCCACTAGGAACATCACCCAAGCAGGGTATAGTTATGAGGATCTGAGTGAGAAAGACAACTCTCCTTTGTAACCACAGTGAAGTCATAGACCAATTTCTCAATCTCTCTTGATCTCTGCTTCTTCATTTGTAATGTGAATAATAGCAGTATCTACCCTGTAGAGCTGTTTGAGGTTTAAGCAACTTCACAGAAGCAGAGTTGTTAGAGAAGTGTCTGGAACAAGGTAAATACCGAATTATCAGTTATTACTTTCAGAGGGAGTTGGACAAATGAAACCACTTGAGAGAGAACATCAAAGATAAAAAAGAAAAAAAAAGGGAGTGGGGCTTCAAATGAGTGTCAAGATCAAAATGATTAAAAATACCTGTTTGCTACATCCAATATTCAGATGTTTGCTGGAGTCAAAGGTACTTTACAAGATAGTAGAATATTGCAGAAATGATGGTCATTGAATTTGGCCTGGGTTTGAATGTCTGCTTGTTTGTTCACTAGTTGATTGTTCCTGGGAGGACTGCTAAACTTCTCTGTATCTGTGTTCTCCTCTAACAAGAGAATAATAACATTTGTCTATGTTGTAAGATTTCAGTCAAAATTAATGAAGTAAAATATATGTGCTTAATAAATGGTAACTTAAATGATGGGGTCCAAATAAACCTTTCCAACAATTTCCCCATCACTCCCAGAGATGCCGAGTATGCGTTCCTTGGATTTAAGAATTTCCCAGGAAGTTCTTGCCTTTTGTCCGGCTGTACTTGGGTACACAAAGTTTAGTTTCTGCCTTCCCCCTAGCTTTGTCCCTCTCACAGTCTACTACTCACTTGGCAAGACTACAGTTTGCTTTTGAGAGAGGAAAGAATAAGCAAAGAATGTACCCTCCCCCTTTGTATCTCTGAGCATAGAACACAAAGTCAAGCTACCAAGGGGAGGAGGACACGCTGGTCGGAGGTTTGTCTGTGCATGAAGAGTTTCAGGTTCCGGCTGTTCTCTCAACCACCAATCATTGTGCAATGCAAACATCCTCTTGTGATACACAAACTATAATACGCCATAGTGGGTAGTGTAAATTGGTACAACTTTCTCAAAAAGTCACTCAACAATTTGCTTAAAGTTGTTTGATATTTGATTTCTAAATTAATTTATAAACATTAACATATAAACATGTGGGCAGATCAATGGGGACAGAGTGGTCATCAAATATTACATGTTTCAGACACACACTCAAATCCCGCCAATATAAAAATTTGCTAGTTATGTGACATCTGTGAAATGGCCTACTTTTCAGCCATTAAAAACTGATGTTTAAGAGCATTTCCTGACATGGAGAAACAGCCATGATGTAATCTTAAGTAGGAAACATAAAAGCAACCTTTATGTGGAACGCAATCCTAATTATGTGAGAATGTGTAAGATACAGGGAAAAACAACCACAGAAATGAACAATGGCTCTCTGTTGTAGAACATTGGTTTGATGTTGTTATTTGCATTTAATTTGTTCCCTAAAATTAACTCAAGTGAGCAAGAGAACTTATTTCATAGGGTCTTGTGAAATTCTGCTGTTCTAGTTCACGCAGTTCCCTATGCCATGTGGGTGGACATTTTCCAGGATCGCCCCAGAGAGTCCCACGTGGCGCTGTCTACTCTGGGTCTCTGCACCCCTGCCTGCCCTTGGTTGCTTTCTGGTGGATCTCTGGGTTGTCACAGACACCCATTCTACCCTGACTTGTAAAGGAGTCAGGTCTAATATCTGAAAGCAGTTCTGGCTGCACCAGGAACTTGTGTTTGTGAAAGTTGCTGGTTAAAAGCCACCATTTACTAGGTGTCTGTGCTGCGTAGAGCAGTGGGTGCTCTAAATGTCTCAGTTCATAAAATTCTGAGGCTCAGAGACAGAGCCAGCATGAGGTTGAAGCAAACAAGAGGGTAGGTACAAAATTTAAAGATACCTCAGGGTCTAATTTGCTTCTTAAGTTTTGCACCCTCAGTGCCTCTCTTATACCATCCTGTCCCTGCACAGAGAGGCAAGATAGTTCAGTTGACTTTGGTGCAGGTTCCACATCCAACTGATTCTGAACGCTGTGTCTTCTCCATTATGTAGATTTCAAAAAGCCTGGTATACTGCACATTACATAGTGCATTTGCGTCTTTGCGTGCATTCACCATGATGCAGGGGAATCCTTTCATATTTAAAAGCATAAAAAGATTGTATAATCCATAAAACAGCAAGCACAGTGGTCACATATGAGTGTGTTCCCCATTTCAAAGGTGGTCGCTGTCAGGCCTGTCCCAGGCTCCAACCTGAAGCTGGCATACGTGGCACCTGGCCACACAGTCAACGAACTAAGATCCACACATGCTTCTCCCCACAGTTCCTGGTTCTGCCATTCTGTCACTGGCAGAGAAAGCTAATATAATTAGACATCGCAACTTCCCCAGCTGAGCTGAGTTCTGGGATCACAGACAGTCCCGCTGGGTAGCCAGTTAGCAGTTCTCTACTGGGCCAAACCACCTTGTGGCAGGAATAGATTAAGAAAGTCTTCATCTTTTAGCCGGGCATGGTGGCACATGCTTGTAATCCTAGTACTTGGGAGGCAGAGACCAGAGGATCCGGGTTCGGAGCCAGCCTCAGCTACTTAGTGAGGTCCTCCGCAACTTCGTGAGACCCGGTTTCAAAATAAAGTATAAAAAATAGGGCCGGGGGTGTAGCTCGGAGGTAAAACGCCCCTGGGTTCAATCCCCGGTACTGCAAAAAAAAAAAAAAGGCTTCATTTTTAGTGGAAATATAATCATTTGAGCAGAATCTCTCAGGGCCCAAGAAAGGAGGGCCCTTGTCTCCTTCCTGCTTGGAATGATGTTCTAACACCTGGCAAAACAGAGCCCAACCTTTCAAGTTGACTTCATAGTTCCTGGAGATATTTTACAAGAATGGCAACATTTTGCTAGACCCAAGAAATAGATGGGTTCTGTTTTCCACAGGTCCCCAAGTAGAGACATACTCAAAGCACCTGTTCAGAAATATAATCAATGAAAGGAAAAAAAAATGCCCAGAATATTTTTTCAGTCACTCCTGAATTTAGAAACAATTATTAAGCACTATGTGCCAGGTACTGGGTGTTTCATGACTGCATTTACAATTTCCCATATTTGGTGAGGTCATTATGATTTATTATCCCCTTTTTACCAAGGAAGTTATGGGAGTTACATGTTTTACCTAACATCACAGTCAGTATGTACTGAGACCAATGTTCAAAATTGCACCTGGTGGTCTCTTCTCTTGCTGCCTTCCAAACACTCGTGAAAGAGAATTGAATTTAATTGAATTATGGACTGGTGCACACAAGTGATTAATACATGCTGGCTGAATGAATAGTGACTCTATTTATACCTTGTATCTATAAGTTTAATGTGTGTTGTGCTGAGGGAGATACCTCAATGGGAAGATGACAGTTAACAAGGTCATTTTCTGATATGGAAAATACATAAATGTGTGTGCGTCTCCGGCATTTATTTCCCCACTGCTTCTGAAATGGATATTTGCCAGTCATCTAAGAGCGGTGGCTCTTTGTTATCTGAAGGTGCCATATCATCTTGGTTGCATACAGTGCAGAATGAAGAGGGGAGATTAGTCCCCCTGGAAATGTGCTCACATCTTCCTGGTAATAAAAAAAATGCTAAGGCAGCCAAAGAAATCACTCTCCTGACGCTCAGTGGCTCTGTGGATTCCAATAACTCACTTCTGACCCTCGCTTTCCTTGCCTGGAAGGTGAAGGGTCAGGATTCAAGCTTTTCTCAGATAATTTTTACTCTTGAAATTGTATACCATCTTTTATACCCCTGTTCTTTAGAAATTAATAGTAAGTACTGCAGCCTTCCCCTAGCCTATGAGACTAGCTTCATGTTAAAAAGAAGAAAAGGGGGAATTTGATTATCCAGTAATGCTTAATTTTACAGTGCAAATTTTAATTGAGAAATGATGGAGATATCATTGGCTACCTTCAGAATCCCAACTTGGTAGAATCTTCATGAGATTGTCAGTCTACCATGAAGTTCATATCAGCCTTTCTTTCCTCAACCTGTTAAAAACCCTCAGTCACCTCCTGCTGGTTTTAAGGCAGGATACATTTTAATGGCCTAAAGAATCAGTTAGGGTCTGCTTCCATCTGATTCTCCATCCTTACTCACCTCACTCACATTTAGGGCCTTTGTACCTCCTGCCCCCTTGGGTCTAGATCACTCTGAGCCATACACACCCCATATAAATTGCCTAGTTAATGCCTATTCATGTTTTGGATCTCTGCTAAATTTTTCTCTGTTCTTTTATAAGAGCTAACCTATGGTCAGTTTCTTACCTGACCCTCTTCATAATTAGGTTGCTTTTACACATATATTTTGGGTTGTGTTGCTTAATATACAAATGTCCCTTTAGATGGTCAAATATTTGACTCAATATAGTTAATTTCTAGCACTGTCCTGGGCACAGTATGGGCCCTTATTCATTTGCTTAGGAAATTTTTAAGTGAGATACAGAATTGTGGTTCAGTATTGGGTCAAGTAATTGAACTGTGGTGTTCTGTGTAGCCACTGGGAATGTATTACTGTGGTATGAACTTGTGGCACTAGACTTGGTGTCAGAAATGGAAATATTACAAGTCAAAGTCCTGCCATTTTCAGAGTCCAACTAGACAGTCAATATAGGTCTCTGGGCCTCTGTTTTATTCTCTGGAGAAGGACAATTAGTACCCTCCCTGGGGTTTCTGCAAAGACTAATGAAACTGTAAACTCTTAAAAATATGAAAGCACTATAGTAATCTCAGACATTGCTTCCATTTTTCATTTCCTAAGGATAACTCTGATCCTGGTTGGTTTTTAAAAGCAATTCACATGGAGCACCCTGTTAGAGTACAGACAATGATGATCCTATTAATATATTAAGTGTTTACCAGGTTCCTGAGTGTTCCCAAACCACTATAATCACACAATAATTATGCAGTCCATTTTTCTAAGTTCTGTAAGTAGTTCAATTTCTTTTGGAATTTCATTACATGTTTCTAGAATGCTGTGTTGTTTGTCCCAAAAGGGGGAAAAAAACAATTTCCCTTATAAATGGGTGATTAGTTGCCACAGACTTAGAACCTCAAAATGATAGCAAGGTAATTATAAAGTTTATCTGAATTTTGAAAAAAGATTGAGATTTAATTATATGCCATATCATAACAAAGGATTTAACAGTGTTATCTTGTTGACACTACTATTGGAATTGAAATGGAATGAATGAATGCATGCATTCACAAGTGTGCCACCTTTTTCCCTATCACTGATTTGAATGGGCATTTAAAGAGATGAGTATCAGGCCCTCTTGTTTTAGAAGCAACCAAAATACACTCACATATTCATACCTGCTAAAAAATAATAAATTAATTGAGAAAATTGTACATATCAAATATCAGTAAAATAAGAATTATGTTAAATACAGTGAATTATAGTTTCCTACTTAAAAAGAGGTGCACAAAAGTGAGTGTGGTGATGCACACCTGTAATCCTAGTCCTTGGGAGGCTGAGACAGGGGGATTGCAGGTTTGAAGCCAACCTCAGCAACTTAGCAAGACTCTGTTTCAAATAAAAAATAAAATAGGTCTGAGTGTGTAGCTAGGAGATAGAATGCTCCTGGGTTCAATCCCCAGCACCACACACACACACACACACACACACACACACACACACAAGTAGTGCATAAGGCTGGCATGGTGGCATACTCCTGTAATTCTAGCACTTGGGAGGCTGAGACAGAAGGATTGCAGGTTCACATCCAGCATCTACAACTTAGTAAGATATTCATTGTTTCAAAATAAAAAATAAAAAAGGGCTGGGAGTATAGCCCACAGGTATAATGCCTCTGGGTTCAATCCCCAGTACCTTCCCACAAAAAGGGAAAAATAAAGAAAGAAAAAGAAAAAAGTATACAAGGATAACGATAATATTGCATAGGAAACTAGTTTTCTTAGTTGAATTGAATTTCTTTCCATTAGTTTCTGGGTGTATGTATTACTAAATGTTTGTGTTGTGCTGCTTCCAAGTTTCTTTTTTTCCTTTAATGAGAAAAAATATGTCTCAGAAAACTCTGTCTCCGAATTTCTAAATCTAGGGTTTTAACTCCTGAAACTTCTTCCCCTCTCTAGGTCTCTAACCAGGGACACATTGCTTAATACTACCCTACCCAAATTCAGGTTCCTCACCTGGAAAAGCAGGATAAAACAGGATCTACTTATGGGGGGAGGGTTGAAATAATATTAAGTGATTAGCTATATTAAGTGCCTGGCACTGTATTTGGAACACAGTAGGGACTCAATAAATATTGATATCTTTCAACTAAACATTGCATCACTCTCTAAGAATATCATAAGAAATTAGAAAAGAGTTTAAACATTTCCTATCCTCATTCTCTTGGCTCCACTTAAAGTCACAATTTTTTTTTTTTTGTGGATGACCTTTCCCTAAACTATATTATTGCTGGCAAGAAAAGATTTAATTAAAAATTAAAGTCAGTAAAGTTTCCCCTGGGATTCAAAGTGTTCCTGCCCTCCTCAGCATAAAATCCTGACTTTTAGACAAGACTATTGATGAAAAGAATTTGTCTTACTGCTAGAACAACCCAGCTAAGGCGATTCTTCCAGAGCTGAGCCATAGCCTTTTATTCATGATTAAATGTTTTGGTTTTAAAATTCTTACTTTGAAATGTACAGTTCTGGACTTAACAAGAAAGAAAAAAAGAAAGAAAGAAAGAAAGAAAGAAAGAAAGAAAGAAAGAAAGAAAGAGAAAGAAAGAAGAAAAAGATCATTTGGGTTTTAGGGACATTTCACTTCTTTGGAAGATGTTATCTGAACGCATTTGAAGAAGGCAACTGAATTCTAGAATTGTTATTCTGGCCCCTTAAATCTTAAAAGAGCAGTGACCAATTAAGGTTTCTCATCTTCCAGACATCTTTACACAGATATTACCAGCATGTGTTTCTGTGATCATATTTTCTATGTCTCCACAGTAGAACATCTCCTCCCAATTTAGGGGGTGGGCACTCATTCCCTTTGGATAAGATAGTCCTATCAACTGGGTAATAATCAAGTTGTAGTTTTGAGAGCCAGAGGTCTAAATCACCATGAGTCATTCAGAGAGCCATGGTTAACTTCCTTCTCAGATAACCAGCTCCTTTCCTTTATTTGCTGGCTGGAAAAGACCTCTTTCTAGCCTCCAAGAGCTAGTAACAAACAGCACAACCAGTTTATGAATCCTTATTTATCTGGCTTCTATTTCTAGGCTCTTTTTATGTCCCATGCTACCTCTTCTGAGCTCAGAGACTAAATAAGGGTGAATATTTTCCTCCAGTCTGCTGATGTGTGGTAAGGCCTGTGTGAGAAACAGCAGGTGAAGATATACCCACTGGTGGGTCTTGAAGTCTGTCTGTTGACCCATTAACACACTCAAACACTGACTTCCTTTTTCAATCTGACACCTACTGCCTAGGCTACATTATTATTAATTCTTCTAACACTAAAAATAGTTTTTCAGCTTCTGAATGAGATTTTTCTCAGCAGAGAATTTTCTCAGTTCTTTATCTTTTAGCAGTGTCAGGACAAAGGGTGTTGAGTTAGTTACATCTAGAGAGAAAATTGCAGGAATTACTCAATTTTCAGAACGTCCTTTGTGTGTTTGTTACAGCTGTTCTCTTTAAAAGTTTACAGAAACATTTTTTTTATGATTTACATGCGCGATATACCTTTACAGAGAAAAGTGTTTACTTCTTTTTCAATAAGATTCCTGTTGTCCCACGTGAATGGAAAGTAAGTTTCTTCCTATGAGGCAGTTCTATCTGTTAGTAATGGCAGCTAAAGCTTTATTGTTGAGTAGAATCCTAAGACTCAATTTTGAGACAGACGCATAATCAAGATAGTGTGAAATGGATGTGGACATGAGGAGGTTCAAAAATGACCAGCCCATGTTAGCAAAACATGGTTCCATTAAACCATAGAATCCTGAAAATAAGAAGTTTTAAAGAGCATTTTTGCATAGTATGTTTTATTTATCACATCAGCAACCCCAGGTCCCAAATTATAGAGTCAATGTCTTCACATAATAGTAAAAGTTGGAAGAAGAAATAAAATGATCACCTGTCTTTTCTCACTTTCTTTTCCTCTGTTTTCATCTCTCCAATGGTTAGCAGATTTATTTTAGACCCTAAGCCTGAGTTCACAGTGATCAATTGTTGTCAGTTGTTCCTTGACAAGCAATTGGGGGGGATGCTGTACTGGGGATTGAATCCAGGGTCCCCAGCCCTTTTCATTTTTTATTTTGAAACAGTTTCACTAAGTTGCTGAGGGTCTGGCTAAGTTGCTGAGGCTGGCTTGACAAGCCATTTTTGATACAAGATTTTTATGTGGCTGTCAACAGATTAATGGATAAAGAAAATGTATTTTATACACACAATGAAATTCTACTCAGCCATAAAGAAGAACAAAATGATGTCATTTGCAGGAAAATGGATGGAACTAGAGAATATTATGCCGCGTTATTAGTCAGTCTCAGAAAGTCAAGGGCCATACTTTTTTTTTTCTCATACATGGAAGCTAGAGAAAAAATAGGAAACATAAGGGACTTTAGTGCAGAAAGAGACCTGTGGAGTAGTTACCTATCGTTAATATTAAGAAATGCTGTGTAAAGCTCCTGGCACTGGCTGCTGTACATTGTTCTTACCTAAGATATCTCCATGTTTCAGATATCTTTATGTGCGTCTTATGTGACCATATACAGAGAAACTAGGGTTATTCAAATACTCCTGTGTTCTAAATGAATAAAATGTAGGTACTGAAAGACAAACTCTGGTTTCAGATCTTCCACATACTAGCATTTGAGACAGTTCAGTTAGAAGTAAAATGGGAGAAGAACATATACCACAAGTGTGCTATTTGGGGGATTGCAGAAATATAAGTGAAACAGAGTAATACATCATGTGTCTATGTTTACTAAAAAATTAGGGGTGCTAGCAACTGATGCTTGATAAGATATGAAAGATTTCCTCATGTTTCCTTGTTTCTCTGGCCAGTTATAATTTCTAGTACTTGTTTTTCTTAGTTTCAGAATGTCAGTTACATGGCTCTTAAAATATTACAAACAAGAAAAAGAAAAACTGACTACTTGTTTGTGTAGGTTAACACAAAAGTACAATGTACAATGACACATTAAATATTTCTAGATGAAGAATATAATGGATTATCTCACACATTGCCTGAGAATTTGTTTTTACCAAGTGATGGAGTCGAAAATGAAGGATTAATTTGAATGAGTGTTTGTTAGTGAGTCTCAGAATAGGTTTTTATATGTTATACGGATGTAAGCCTTTATAAAACCAACACATACACATATGTACAGACACACATTCATAACACCTACATTAAAATTTTATAATCTGCTTTATATTTAACTTTGTGAAAATCATTCCTTCACAACAAACCAGTAACTTTCACAATTTTCATCTCTGCATAACCCACATCATGTGACACCTTTATTTTTGAAAATGAATGATGAATTGATTCATTCATTGACTATTCAAAAACCACACTAGGGACAATTTGATTGAATGGAAGGGTGGCAGATGCCACTGACTGAATCCTGAAGTCCTAACATATACAATATATGTGTGATTAAACCAGTAATTTAGAAGCGCAAATTCCTGAGCTATTTTGTTCTGGCTAGACAAATGTCCTTTGTACTCATTTTAATGGCTTATTGTTACAATATCTTAACTCTTCTCATATAATCACAACAAGGCACCACTTGTTGTTTTTGTCCAGAAGGTAGAAGTACATTTTAATGGTAGAAACAATTATAGGAAGCAAAGTAATATCATCATTATTAAACATTTACTAAGGTCCAACTGTGTGGGAGCCACTGATGTACTTTAAAAATAACTTTCTCACCATAACACTTGCCCTATAACCTAACTTACTCTGCATTTGATTTTTTAATGTATATAGGAAATTATAATTGTTAAATTTTTTTCAATTCCCCTGGTGGCCAAAGTAGAGAGAAATGAAAAGATTAAAGTGATATTTTATTAATCTAAAGGATTCATATTCTGTAGGGGTCATGCTGATGACCAAATAGCAGTGATATGCACACCAGACTCCTCCAAATCTGCGATACCCAGGGATTTGAAACGAGAGGCTCACACTAATGGGTTAGTGTAGAAGAAATGGGTAGTCACTGCTAAAAAGTTATTGATGATTATCAGGAGCAGAAGTTCTCATTGGTCATAGGGAGTACATTGTAATAGTGGTCAGTATACACATAGGCACTTTCAGTGATACCTTTAGTCTGTGTCTGCCTGTTTCCTTGTCCTGCATCTGCCCATGCCATTTGATTTTCAAAGGACTATTTTGTATTCTTCTTGCATTTGGATTGTCTTGCATCGTTTACTTATCTAAGAAATGACTACAGATGGTGAATACCTGACTTGAGCAGGTTCTTCCACGAAATTAAGAACCAGTATGGGGATATAAAGGGTTCTTTTCTTTTTGAATTATATGGAGGATAGGAATTTGTTGCTCTCTTTCCAGCTATAGAAAGATACCATGCCTGAAGCAGAAGGAGAGAATCAAGTTCTCAGGGACAAAGCAGAGATACATAGAACAAAGTAATGGAGGAAAGGAGTTGGGAGAGCAGAGGGAGAAGGGAAGGGAGAATAAAAAGGAGAGAGAAAGAACTGAGAAGATGTTGAGGATGAGGATGAAGATGAGGTTAATGATGGTGGCATCTTGTTAGGCTTGACTTTGGTTTCTGTTTATATCCAAGATTCTTAATGAATATTTTAATGATTTTTAAATGGAAACAAGTATTATTTAAGATCATTATGATTGATAATGAAATAATGCCAAACTAAGTGCCTGGTAAGAGGCAACTAAATTTAATTCAGGTTATAATTTCGTTTCTGCATGCACTAGTACTCTTACTATAGTTATCATGCTATAGTTGGAGAAATAAGACCATGGAATAGTGAGGCAACTTGTTGGTCGGAGACATTCAGATATTAAAGGACAGACTATGAGAACTTGAGCTCATGTGGGTAAACAAAACCCAACCCAAGTACTGGGGTCTGCTCTTCAACCCTCTGATTTATAGCAGTAAGACCTAGTTAATAGGGTTTGAATCTTCAAAACACTCCGAAAGAATTAATTCTCAAATGTAAAATTATGAGAAAAATCAAATAAGGTTGAGATGAAGTAGTTTACATATATATGCTCTCTCTCTCTCTCTCTCTCTATATATATATATATATATATTACATATTTGATCATCTATCTCCTTATAAAGTCCTATGCTTATTGTAGACTTTTAAGTTCTTCTTTCTTCTTAGCCTCAACTAAATATACACAAATGTATCTTATTTTGTCACAAGTAATATGCCTACTAAGAAGCATTTTGGGATATGGATCTCCATTTAAACATTTAATTCATTTCTGGTTTTATGTGCCAGCTGAGAGAGTTCTGTTACCCACATTCCTTTTTCTTTATTTTTTTCTTTTCTGAAAGGTTTTCAAAGCTAAAAATTTGTTAAACTTCCTATTTTTTTCTCTTTTCTAATCTCAAACTCCAGTTTTCTTATGCTATATATTTAATCAAATAGAATTCACATTTAGGGAGGGATTGTATTACATTTTTACCTAAATATGTTGACAATCTCATATAGTTAATGGTATATAAAAGACAGTCTGAGCTGGGTGTGGTGGTACATGCCTGTAATCCCAGTACTTAGAAGGCTGAAACATGAGGAGTGCAGTTTCAAGGCCAATCCATGGTAACTTAGGGAAATCCTGTTTCAAAATAAAAAAATTAAAAGGGCCAGGGGTCTAGCTCAGAGGAAATGCCTCTGAGTTCAATCCCCAGTATCAACAACAAAAAAAAAGAAAGAAAAAAGAAAGTCTGTGTGTCTACCTGATGTCCTAGTGAAAGACTAAGTAAGGCAAGCCAGGTGGAGATAAAGTGATGAGGAAATCTGAGAGTTCGGCTCATTGGACAGGTTGTCTGGGTTGACCAGAAGCAGAGACTTGGCACAGACTGAACCCTAGGGGTGCCATGAGGAACAACGAGAGACTTAAAGCCTATATTCTAGAACTCAACCAATGATAGACCTCAGAGTTGGCAACAGAAGACAAAATGTAGGAAGTTTAGTCCTCAAAGATAGAGAAATAGAATTTGGTTATGAGGGTGTAAGGAATGCCATTCCAAAGCCTGACATATATAGGTACACTTCCCCCCCATAGCAGGAAGTGCAAGAATTGTCGTACTGTCTTGACTTTTGTAAGTCAAAGTTCACCTCCTCAGAGATCTTTCTTACTTTGGTGCTGGTAGGAAATTGGATCTAAGACATTCATGGGACTTCCTTCCCTATGTTACGTATAGTTCTCCAAAGTCCTTCACAGATAGACATGGTGGGGAGGGGCCCTCTCATACTCAGCTAGCAGTAGCCATCAATCACAGGCTCTCAGTCCTTGCCTTACAGATGGGCCACTTTGGTACCAATCTCTGAGATGTTCTAACATCCCTGAGCCCTGAGGAGTGAGACATAAGCCTCTGAATTTACAGCACATGCAAGCCCCAAGCCATTTTCAGTCTTGGGGTTGTTTCTCCAATTTTATGCATTTAGGTTTCTTTTGTTCATGTTATTCAACATTCTTTGACTCCTTTTTCTCTGCACCCCAGACGATTCAGTCCTTTGAGCTCCATTACATAAAACACAAAGGTCTGAGATGGAAAAGAGACTATGTCTATAATAGGGGAGCCAAATGACCTCAACAGCTTACTCAAGTGTGGTTTATTTAGTAATTGTCTTTGTGGGGAGGGGTAGAATATGCCAGATGCTAAGCAGCTGCTTCTGAAGTGTCATAGCCACACCCTTTGCTGCTTGAGGGTGAGGTGGGATGGAGGACGGTCCAACCACTCCTCAGCCCCCAAACCCACCAGTCATTGTAAACAGAGAGACATCATGCCATTCACAGTTGCCACAAATGTGGCCCAACTTGAGAGTCAGTTCTCTGAGAAGAGAGAGAGGGAAATAGTTATTCAGAAGATTCAAACAGAGCCAGGGTTACCAGCTCAAGAAGTGGTGGGGGAAGGCAAATAAAACCTGGACTTAGAGACGGCTCAGCCCCACAGAACTGGTGTCAACAGAATTGGAAGAAATGTTCCTGGGTGCTGAGAGACCTTTTGGCAGATTTTATCTTTAGTACATACTCTCTGCTTCCTTCCCTTTCCCCTGGGAGAAATACACTTACTTCATTAGACTCGAACTTGGACATGAGAATTCCCTTGGTCAGTGGAATGTGATTGAACATGACATACACCATATACTAAGGGAGGTTTGATTTACTCATTTATTTATTCACTTATTTATTTACTTATTTTACTTATTTACTTATTTTATTGGGGAGAGTACTCAACATTGAACCCAAAGGCTATACCTCAGACTATTTTATTTTTAAAAATTTTTCAGCCAGGCGTGGTGGCGCATGTTTGTAATCCCAGTACTTGGGAGGTTGAGACAGGAGGATTGCAGGTTTGCGGCCAGCCTCAGCAACTTAATGAGGCCATCTGCAACTTAGTAAGACCCTGTTTCAAAATTTAAAAAAATAATAATAAAATAGGGCTGGAGGTGTAGCTCAGAGGTAGAATGTCCCTGGGTTCCATCCCCAGTAATACACACACACACACACACACACACAAATAAATAAATAAATAAATAAATAAATAAATAAATAAATAAATAAATAAAAATTTCAAACAGGGTCTCATAAGTTGCTGAGGCTGTCCTTGAATCTGTGATCCTCCTGTCTCAGCCTCACAAGTACTGAGATCACAAGTGTGCTCCACCATGCCTGGCTAAGAGAAGGTATTAAATTGTGTGTGTGTGTGTGTGTGTGTGGGTTGACTTAGCATCTTTCATCTCTATCCTCTTCCATGGGAAAACCAGACACTAAGCAGACTCTGTTTATTTCAGTTTAGATCTTGGAATTCTAGCCATGTGGAGTAAATTGTCACCCAACCACAGCCTACCTGTCCATTTATAAGGAAGTGTCTTTCAGTGTAAGTCATTGAGATTCTAGGGGGTTATTTGTTACACGGTATTGTTGTGTAACAACAACAAAATGAGTAAGGCAAGCTGAGACAAGCCTGAAATAAACCACAATTGCCTTGATTTGAAACATATATTATGTACCTATTTGTGACAGATGCTATTCTAGTCACTAAAACAGATCAGTGAACAAAAAGTCTGTTCTCATGGAGTTTATATTTGTTGAGAGAAGCAACATGCATATACAGACATACATATTGGTTTATATGCTTGCTGAACCACAGAGTTGTTTATTTTCTAAGCAGAATGACCCGAAATCAGTTCCGAGGGAGGCCTCAAACTAACTAAGAACAGAGTCTGTTTTAAGGAAGAGAGCACTCAGAAATTTGTGCTACTGATTTTCTGTGAGTTTTTCTCTCCCTATCAACTCCACAGATAGAAGTGTTGAGGACTTCTATTTTACACTGCATATTGGTCACAATTAATGTGCATAATTTGAATGTGGCCACAGGCCAATCGTCTTCAGCAAATGCTTTTATCTTCACTGAACCCTGCATAATTTTTTCAAGTCACCGATGTGTGGAAATGTAGGTTGTGTTATTGGATAAATGACTGAGTGACTGATGGCTGGATGGGTGGAAGGATAGAGTCACGGATTATTGTTGAGTCAATCTCCCATGACTATTATTAGAATAAGAAAAGCCAAATATACAACCCCTAAAATTGTTGCATTAATATTTACTTCTGTCTAATCACTCTATGACTTAACACTTTCATAGTAAGTATCTCATTGAAAGTTATGAGATATACTCAATTAGAGTCTTCTCGATTTATAATGAAGTAACCAAATCTCAGTAGGCCCAAATCTAATCCAACATACCACATCCTTGACAGAGTGCATGAGCCAGCACTGGCTTCACTAATAATGAACCATTAATGCTTGTGCTATGAAATAAAAATCCCTCTTCCTGGCGGCAGAGTTCTTGCATATGATGCTTTATTTATTTTATCTTTTTTCCTTTTCACTCCTTACCATCTTTTTCTCCTCTAATTTTCTTCTTAAAGTTCCTCATCCTCTATTCTTCCCTGTTGATTTTATTGCCCACAAATCTTTTCTTCCTATGCTATTTTCATGATAGCTATTCAGGGGCTAAAAGTAACATGGCAAATTGGAACTGTATTTTTCTGTTTGTTTGATTGCTTTATTTTCATCTTAAGATGTTTAATAACTAGAGAACATCTCCGAGGGACGTGACTGGGTCTTAATTCTATCTTGTTTTTCATTTATTTTATTTGTTCAAAATATTCACTTATTCTCTCTAGTTGTAGAGAATGGTAGTTCCAATTACATAGAATCCTTTCCTCGAAATCCTTCCTGTGGGATGAAGATACTATTCCTCCTATCTGAATTCATGTTTGGAAATATGACTTGCTTTGGCTAACAAATTCTCAGCAGAACTGACCCATCTCACATTTGAATGGAAGGTTCAAGATCCATCATGAATTTCTACTACTGCTTTTTTTCCCTACTGTCAGATAACAATATCCAGATAAAGGGTGACCCTGGATCCTAGAAGGAAGACACATGGCACAGAATGACAAGCAACCAACAGACAACATGTATCTTATGAGTGACAGTATTGTCGTTGTAAGCCATTGAGAATTGGGGATTCTTTGTCTATCAGCAAAACCCAGCCCATTCATACAAACAGTAAGAGTATATTCTTCAGAGTCTTCTCATGCATTGTCATTTGCGCTCCATATTAATCTTCTAAGAAAATCAGATTTGCTGATATGCCTATTTTATAAAGAAGTCCCTGGTTTACATATCCTACTAAAAAGAAAAAAATATTAATCCAGGAAATGGAAAAAATAGTCTTAGCAAAGTTCTCCTGATTCCTTTTTTAGCTCTCATCCCTTAATCACATCCTGCTACATAAATGAGTTAAGTCCAGGCAGTTCCTGGACTCTTTGGAGGCTACATTAGAGCATCCGGGAGACTAAGTGCACTTACTGTGAAGATGACATGAATTATTAAACACTATCCCAGTGACCTGGGAAGTTCACGCAAAGGGCCTTCCTCATGCCACTCTACAGTTTAGTCACCCAAGGCGCCTCATCTCAAGGATGTGTTGGGCCAAGTCCCATGCTGCAGAAGCGGGTGAGATCCCGGCCAGCTGCCAGCCCAGTGACAAATGGAGCCAGCGGTGTCAGACGCTGGGGCAAAGAGAGCGGGTCAGCGCATCCCTATTTATAGAGCAATGGCAGAGTCAGCGGGGTGGTAGGAGTGGGTCGTGAACTGAGTGAGGCAGAGCCAAGCCCACATCTGGGCAGAGGAGGACAGGAGAACCAGGCAATGGAAAATAGCAAAGAGCGGAGCTGGGGAGATGAAGAGGGAGAAATATTACCCAAGCAATCGAAAGGTATCAATTCTAGATGAAAGAGGCCAATGAGCACAATCACCAACCCCGTACCCATTGTTATTATTACTCTTTAGGCTTCAATTGCTGGAAAGAAAATTGGACCGTGTATTTACATTTCAGATATTTTAATTACGCTCCGATTCTGCTCTTTGCTTTTTTATAGAATTTAATTTTTGCACACTCTTAATGTTACCTCAGAACAACTGCTTCTCTTTCTCTCCCTCTCTCAAATGAGATCCTATGAATACTTGCCAGAAATATCAAGTTAATGCCCAAGCCAGCTCTGTGTTCTGATTTATCTTCCACGTTGACTCGGAGTAACAGAGTCATACATTAAGGAACAAAGCTCTCTGCTGGGGTATTTATAACCTTGTCTTTTAAAACATTTGGCAGGCGTTCAGGCCCTCCATATGTTCACAGTATTAAACTTTACCATAAAAGGAACTAAAGAGTTACATTTGAAGAAAGCTGGTATTGTATGGTCTGAAAGTCTGGCGGTTTCAAAAAAAATAATCAAGTCCAACTTGAAATAACAGACGTTCTATGATCCTACAGAAAGTTTAAATCTCACACAACAAAGTCCTGCTCTCCCTAACACTGCAGATGACATATTTCAGAAGCATTTTCAGTGACTCGGAGCAGACACACTGAGCTTCTGAGCCTGGTTTCATAAGGATGCATTCCTGAGTGGTGAGGATGGGAGAGGAAGGCTGTGGGCAGGCACGCGGGCGCTATCACTTTCTCCCAGCATCTTGAAAGCTTTGCAGAAGTAGGGAAGTCTCCTGGGGAGAAGGGTCCCTCCAGTGGGTATGGAGGCAAATCTATAGGGATGTGGAAAGGAAATACATGGGGCCTATGTTTACATTCATGTATACAAATGGAATGCATTTCTATTTATCTAAAAAATCAGAGAGCTATGCTTCATGACAATGACCCATGAATTGAGGTTGGCACCATTTGGTTCTCCATCTTTCAGAGTCCCAGATCTTAAGCAATCTTTGATGCAGCCTGTGAAAGGGGGAGAGTCCACAACTTCACAAGTTTGTAGTTATTTCATTAGCATCGTGATGTGAAGTCCTGAAGTTTAAGTCATTCAGCAAAGTGGTATTGCAGATTATTGATGTGGCTTTGATTAGATTGACCAATAAATAAAGACGTCTTTCTCTCTCTCCCTTCCTTCCTTCCTTCCTTGCTTCCTTCCTTCCTTCCTTCCTTGCTTCCTTCCTTCCTTCTTTCCTTCCTTCCCTCCTTCTTTCATACTGGGGCTTGAACCCAGGGGAATTCTACCTCCAAGCTACACCCCCAGCCCTTTTTGTGTTTTTATTTGGAAATAGGGTCTTGCTAAGTTGATGACAGCCTTGCTAAATTGCCGAGGCTGGCCTCACACCTGCAATCCTTACAGTTTCAGCCTCCCAAGTATTGGAATTACATGGGTACACTGCCATGTCCAGCATGACATGGATTTTAAAAATACCTGAGAAGAGAATATGGATTGAAGATAATACTAATAGACAAAGCAAAAGAGGGCCACAAGACAAGAAAATAAATCACTAGCATGAGTATGAGACCTCATCGGCCCCATATCAAATGAAAAAAATTAACTGAGTCAGATCTTCGATGAATTAGATAAGTCAACACGTGGAAAAATGCCATGTAATATTCTGAATTGGATTCTGAAACAGGAAAGGGACATTAGTGGAAAAATGGGTAAAGTCTGTAGTTTAGTTAATAGTATTGTATTGATGCTAATTTCTTTGTGTTGATAAATGGCTATATGAGCAGTTAACATTAGGCAAAAGTAGGTGAAGGACAGTCAAGAACAGTCTGTATGCTCTTGGCAACTTTTCTATAAATTTAATTTTTTCTTAACTAGGAAGCTTATGAAAGAATCCAAGGTCAACTGAGGATGAATAATTATAAAATAAACCAAAAATTCTGGCAAAAGAAAATGCCAAGTAGCTACAAAACAATTTGAATTTCCAAGCAAAGTTTTTTTAAAGATAGATTTTTATCCTCTACATCTATGATATTCATTCTAAGTATATAGTTTTTAATTCATGAAGAAATGGAAATAACTTCTTTTTCAAAGAAACTTATGCTATGGAAAGAACATTTTGTGAATGTTTTGTTACCATGGGATTTTCTGGCTAAAATGAGTCACCTTACTTACAAATCAGTCAAATATCCACAGTTCAAATATATTATCAATAAGTTAAATAAATAGGGGTTCATAATTTGAGGAAAGAAGTGTTCAACTGTAAGTGATTTATGGCCAGACTCTTCGTGTCTTGAAATGGGATTCACTTTTCTCAGCAGCATTATGACTTGGTGATAAGGAGGAGAAAGGGCCAATGCAATCAGTAAGAAATATAATTCTATTACCAGTACTTTCTTCATTAATCAAACAATCCTAGCCAGGTGCAGTGGCACATGCCTATAATCCTGGTAGTTGGGAGGATGAGATAGGAGGATCACAGGTTTGATTGAGGCCAGTCTCAGCAACTTAGTGAGACTCTCAACAATTTAGTGAGAACCTGTTTCAAAATTAAAAAATAAAATAAGGCTGCAGGTATATCTAAGAAGTAGAATGACCCTTGGCTCAATCCCTAGTAACAAACAACAAAATAGAAATCCTTCCTCCAACTCTTGTCTTAAAACTGGCCATGGTATCACTAAGTCTCAACACACTTTTTAAAAGCCTTTTCCAAAGTTTACAAGAAGATGTCATGACTAAGACATGGCTCATAATAGTAAATCTACTTTTAGGAATTCATTGCATGGGAGAACCATTCTTTTATAAATAGGGATGAATATAATAGCATTGTTCACAATATTAAAAGAAATGTAATTGACTTAAATGCCCCCCCAATGATGATCCAACCATTGGACTGAATGCTATTGAAATTCTTCTAATACTGTTCCAAACATATAAAAATGTGGAAGCATTTTCAGGATCATTAAAAAAAGATAATAATGTCTATATGCAAGACAATTTTAGTAGAAGAAAACAAAAACAACCGCATGTGAACTTATTGTAAGCCTGGCTTTCCTCAGTTGTAAAATAGAGATAATACATACTGTCTACCTCAGAGGGCAGTTGTGAGAACAGCATGAGGTCAGTGCCTGGGGAGTCCATGGGAGGGGAGACCGGGCCAGCCTCTTGTGCATCACCAGCACTAGCAGAGGGAAGATGATGATGACTGCCTTTTTTTTTCTATTTTGGGAATTGGGAATTGAACCCAGGGGCATTCTACCTCTGAGCTATATCCCTGTCTACCCCTGTCTTTAAAAATCCCTTATTTTTGAAAATGGGTCTTGCTAAGTTGCTGAGGATCTCTCTAAGTTGCTGAGGCCAGCCTCAAACCTGTGATTCTCCTGCCTCAGCCTCCCAAGTACCATGATCACAGGCATGCACCACCACCCCTGGTAAAGATTGCCTTTTGTAAATCTCAGTGGAGCCTGACCTGACAAATAGACTCTGTATATGTTATTTCTATATAAAAACTGTAGTTGGCTGGGGCGTTTAGAAATTACCTCTGCTTGAAGGAGATGTAGGTGACTCTTTCAAAACAACACCCGCCAATGAAGCCCGTTCACCACAGTGTCTACTACTGGGAGCAGCTGGGTCGAGTTCACACAAAATCCCCAACTCCATGTCATGTTACCTGCTTTTGTGGAGAGAATGGAGAGAATAAAATCATCTCTCCTCCTCTTCTCACCTAGCACCTTTTCTCTCAACCTCCTTTTTTTTTTTTTTTTTTTTTTTGGCGGTACTAGGGATTGAACCCAGGGTCATTCTACCTCTGAGCTACACCTCAGCCCTATTTTTTTTTATTTTTTTATTCTTTATTTTGAAACAGGGTTGCGGAGGGCCTCATGAAATAGCTGAGGCTGGCCACAAATCCGGATCCTCTGGTCTCAGCCTCCCAAGTACCGGGATTACAAGCGTGCACCACCATGCTCGGCTTCAACCTCCTTCTTCGTTCTTCTTCTCACCCCAGTTACCACTACCTTAGGTCTGCCCATATTATTATACTCTGTGGTCTTGTAGTTGATGGCTTCATTTCTGTCTCTGCCACAGGGTTGCGAGCTTCTTTGCTTATCTATATCCAAGAGCAGCATTTCATACACAGTAGGCCCACAGAACATGGTTGATGATTTGATTGACAAACACTTTTTGGTTGCCTACTGTGTATAGAAAACTCTCACCACTAATATTCATAAGACAGTACCTCTACAAATTCCAAAATAAAATACAATGTGTTGTTAAGTAGCATTCACCATAGTAGAATGGAATTATCTATCAAGTTAGAATCTTACTGATTGATTATGGACTATAGAGGGGCCACTGGTGCAAATAGATTAACGTATATAAACATTCATCAGAATGATTTCTTTCTTTTCTGTCTTCTCTATTTGACTTCATTCTCAGGTGATTCCTCCCCACACTCTCCCAGATAAAAAGCCCTGGGAAAGTCCTTATTCTATGACAAATAATGAAAGCAAAAATTACGAATGTGATTCTTAGTGGGTCAAACATGAGTCATGCCTCAATCTCTCAATGAATCAGTGTCTCACTCTGATTTACTAGCCAGAGTCAAAAAAAAATATGAACTGAGAGACTAAGAGGGATAGTTTTCTAAATGAAAATTTTGGTAGAAAGAACAGAGGGAAAGAAAAGAGAGAGAGAGAGAGAGAGAGAGAGAGAGAGAGAGAGAAAGAAAGAAAAAAGAAGAGAGAGACTGACTAAGCTAGAGAAACAAAAATACAGTCGCTCTCCACAGAGAGGCTAACCAAAAGAAATTACCTTCCTTAACACTGTAGATCCATAAGAAGTCACATTTTAGCCATCTGCCAACAACCATAAAGACCAATTTCATTTTTTTTGCAGTATTAGGGATTGAACCCTGGGGCATTCTACCTCCTAGCTCCACCCCCAGCCCTACTTTTTATTCTTTATTTTGAAACAGGGTCTCACTAAGTTGCGGAGGCCTCACTAAGTAGCTGAGGTTGGCCGCGAACCAGGATCCTCCGGTCTCAGCCTCCCAAGTACTGGGATTACAAGCGAGCGCCACCACGCCCGGCTTGGACCAATTTCAAATATAACTTCCTTTGTGAAATTGTCCCCCAAACCCCAAGAGTAAGTCATTTGTACCTCCATATTCCCTGGCCATTTGAATGTGCTTCTGTTACTGCACATACCACGCCGTGCAGCAGTTGCTCGCCTCCTCTTCCTCCTCCTTTTTTTATCTTTTCTTTTTTTTTTAAACAGCTTGCTGAGGCTGGTCTTGAGATCCTCCGGTCTCAGCCTCCCAAATATTGGGATTACAGGCTTGCGCCACCATGCTTCTCACCTCCCCTCCCCTCCCCACCCCTCCCCCCTCCTTCTCCTTCTCCTTCTCCTCTTCCTCTTCCTCCTCCTCCTCCCTCTTCCTCCTCCTCCTCCCTCTTCCTCTTCCTCTTCCTCTTCCTCTTCCTCTTCTTCTTCCTCTATATTCACACGGAACAAACAGTAGCCTCTTTAGAAATGTTTGCTAATCGCAGGCATGAGTATAAAAAAAAAATGGGAACTGGAAGTCTAGGAACTGCTCCAGAGATAAAATATCCAGGGAAATCCCATGTAGTTCACGAGGCTGAGGCCATAAGTCGGAAAGCCACCCACTCTCTCTCTATATCCCACGCCAGTATCGTAAAGAAGATACTGGCTATAATTCAGATGAATTTAATTAAACACATCGGTCTGGTCACCTATTAGTTGGGCAAGTTTTTTATCTTTTTAGTGCCTTAAGTATATCACATGTAAAATGGGAATTGAAACATCCACAAAAAAGAGCAATTTTAAACTAAAATTAGGCCAGGAGTGGAAGCACATGCCTGTAATCTCAGGATCTTGGGTTCGAGGCCAGCATTAGCCACTTTGCAAGACCTTCTTGTTTCAAAAATAAAAGGAAAAAAATTAAAAGGGCTGGTAGTGTATCTCAGAGGTAGAAAGCCCCTGGGTTCAATCTCCAGTACCAGTAAATTGGTTAATAAATAAATAATAAGCATAAAATTAAAAAGTGTATCTGAAAGTGGGCAGTGGCAGGCTCTCGGTCTGGGTTAGTTTTACTACTTTTCCCTGCAACTTCCATACCTATTGTCCTTTATTTAGTTTCAGCTGTCCCTTGAAAACCTTCATTGAATAGGTAGCCAACTCCAGGCTAACTTTTGTCCTTATCCTGGCTACCATTTCATGACATTGTTTTGTTTGAATTATCTTATTTCTGAGCATCTTTGGGATTTGCTTCTTATGGGTTAGCATCATTCTTTGGTTTGTTCAACCCATAAGTGTTAGAAATTCTTCAGAACCTGTCTTCCCAGTGGGTGCGATGAACCCTTTCCTTCCACTTTGCTGGAAACAGAAGCTGGTGACTCTCTGACTGCAGAGCGCTGGATCCAGGCACCCAGCTGCTCAGGATCTCAGCTAGGGAAGGATTTGGGTAATGAAGCACGTGGGGAATAAACGCTGCCCACCGTATTGGGAGGATTATTGCAAGTGATGGAAAAGTGATGGAAATACTCTTATTTCTTTTTCCCTTTCCTTGCAATGTCTCATTTCTCCCTTTCTCCATGTCTCCCCATCCTGTTTGTTATTAGTTTTATTCTCCTTCAGACTGTCTACATGGGCAGAGAATATGGACCTGGTAGTTTCACATTTGCAATGTTCTTGCAGCTTTTTATTGCAGGGAGAGAACTCCCTCTTATTTTTCTCTCTTTCACTTCTCTCTTCTCCTTTCCCTCATCTCTGCTCCCTGGGTCCCTTTTCTGTCAGTTTCCTGTGTTCAGTCTTATGAAAGAGCTATGATTGGCTCTGCTTAGGTCAATGTTTGTACTTCTGGACTGATCTTGGTGCATGCAGAAGGAAGAGATGGAGTACCATGATTGACCAAGCCCAAATGGAGGCCTAGCAATGCAGCAGGACCATCAAAAGTTCCATGACACTCAGCTCTATCCGAACTCTCATCCATTATGTGGCTGTGCTACACTTTGTTCATGCAGTCACCTATTGAAGGACATCTTGGTAGTTTCCACATTTTGGCAATTGTAAAATAAGCTGCTATAAACTTTTTTTGCACACATTTTTATGTGAACATCAGTATTCAACTGATGTGGGCAAATATATAAGAGCAAGCCTACAAATAATTACAAAGCTTATGATTAATTTTCTAAGAAACTGCCAAACTGTTTTCCAAAGTAGGTATACAATTTTGCATTCCCACCAGGAAAGAGTGAGAGAGTTCCTCTTGCTCCATTGACAAGAGTTTCTCTTGTCGATGTATGGGATTTTAGCCATTCTAATAGATTTATAATAGAAAATACCTTTTATTCTGAGTTCTGTCTTGGTGTCATCCCCTGGCACTCCAAATGACTACAGTATTGCTTTCTTCAATGAAACACAGTTATTACCTGTAACCTGGATGAATTGCCTCTTCATTCTCATCCTAAACAATAAATCTTGCATCAGAGTTACAGTTGGTCCTCCATATCTGTGGGTTCTGCACCTGCAGATTCAAGCATCCACAGATGGAAAACATGTTTAAAACTTACCTTTGTACTGAATGTGTACAGATGTTGTTCTTATCATTCCATAAACCATACAGCATAACAACTATTTACACAGCATTTGCATTGTACTAGGTATTATAAGTAATCTAAAGATGATTTAATGTATACAGGAGGAGATGCATAGGTTATATGCAAATACTGTGGCATTTTATATAAAGGAGTTGGGCATCCTGAGATTTTGGTATTCTCTGGGGATGCTGAAACCAATCCCCCAACAGACACCCAGGGGTGACTGTATGTATACACTTGGACTTTTTTTTCACTCTTACTGTTTTAAAATATCTTGGTGTGGGGGAGGTTAGAATCTGCAGAAATCACAGACTCCTTCCAGGGATTCTCAGGAACATGGGGCAGATTTGTGATTTTTGCTTCAAATCCTTCAGCCTCATCTCTTGCCTGTGGGCTTTCCTGGGAGAGCCCCACATCCTCGGGACTGCGTTCTGAGCCATTGCCAATCTCCCAGGAGGCCTTTTGAAGCAATGGTTTCACTACTTTGAGCTTCTCATTCCTCATTTGCACAAACAGCATCTGGGAGGGTTGAATGAAATAGCTGGTGTGAAGGTCCTCGGAACAGGGAACAGTAGAAGCAGATGCTTAACCAACTGCTTCCTTCCTTCCTCCTCCTAAGTTGCTTCATTTCCACACTTCTCCCTTTGTGCAGCTGACTACACCACTCCCTATTTCTAACAACTGCATAATCCAAGCCTGGTTCAACATGCCTAAAGCACTCCGAGTCCATGCTCCTTACTGCCCATTTCCCAGATTTACTAAGGAAAATGGCACAGGTAAGAGGGTCAGTGTTAATCACAGATGAACTTAAACCTGCCTGTTCCGCTACATCTCTACTTTCTTCACAGAAAGAAAGGAAATCAGCTCGAAGGATAATAACCAAATGGAGAGACCTTTTTTTGCTACATCACAGAGACTGGCATATGCCTATATTACCAATATTTGTGTGTCATGCATACATCAAACAGTGATTACAGAAGACATACTGACTTCATCTTTCAATTCACAGGACGTTTGCAACTAGAAGGAACCAGGAGGGTGATCCATCCCATTCTCCACATTTTGATGATAAGGGCACTAAAGACCAAAGAGTATAAGTAAGTTCACTCCATCATTAGTGCCCAGCTGGAAGCTAGAACTCCATGACCTGAAGACATCTCAATAAAATAGAATTAAACAAATCCCATCCTGGCTTCCTTTTAAGACCTTAGCTCTAGTCTTTGCTTCTGAGGGCCCCTCTTTACACCTGACAATGCTCTTTCTTGTCTTTGGTCTAGTGCCACCTCTACCCTATTCCCTAGGTATGAAAGATCAACTGTAATACTCTTTCCAGTTCTGCTTCCTGGCATCTTATCTATTTGATGCCATGGAACCTCTGAAGCTACTAATGAGCTACGCTATCTATTTCCTCAATGGTGTGACCACAATGCACCTATTCACTTCATGAACTTAGGGTTGACCCTTGTCTAATCCAGATGTTCTCTCCCCTACCATGTTTCCTTGGGGCAAAGCATTCTATCCACCTCTATGAAAGGGACTTCTCAGGAACCCATCTGCACTTGAAAACTGCCCCTCATCAGCCCTAGTTTGTTTTAAAGGGATTCATTTGAAAATAAATTTAACATTTATGTATGATAAAATGTGCTGTGTTAGATGCCCAGCTTAATGTGTTTTGACAGATGCTTAGACACGTATAGCCATCACTGAAACCAAGAAACAGAACACTGAGGGGTAACTTTTAAACTAATTCTGTTAAGTCATATTTGATTTGATTAATATAATTCATTTTCATATTTCTATTACTAGAAAATATCTTCTGATCACAGGATCACAGCTTCTGACCTGGGTGTACAATTAAAATGATTTGTTAAAAATTTTCAATAGTTTTACCCATAATACATCACTCTTCTTTAGGCAATTTAAAAATAGTGGACCAGGGCATAATGGTGCATGCTTGTAATCTCAGTACTTGGGAGGCTGAGACAGGAGGATCACAGGTTCGCGGCCAGCCTCAGCAACGTGTGAGGTCCTTTGCAACTTAGTGAGACCCTGTTTCAAAATAAAGAATAAAAAAATTAGGGCTGGGGGTGTAGCTCGGAGACAGAATGCCCCTGGGTTACATCCCCAGTGCCACAAAAAAAAAAAAATTAGTGGGAGTATTTCCTAGATCCCTAATGCTCCCTCAATGAAATCTATATTCAGGTTTGAGAGCCACAAACAGGTCTGGTCTAGAAGTAGGTAAAAAATGTGTTGTTTATATGCTTTGAGGTTATTCCAGGAGATGCCCCTGTGGGAACATTTGGAAATTGTTGAAAAGTTTATAGCACGGGTCTTGAAGATATGGAGCATTATTCCTGGCACAGTATTAGAGAGTTTCTTCTGTCAAGTCATCCTGACGGCTAAGTCGGTGTTGATCTCTACATTCTCAAATATCAAAACCAACTTGTCAGTGATAAAAAGAAAGTGGCCAGAGACCTCCCAGAAATTTCCTGCTAGAAAAAAAAAAAATCCTGCTCTTTGCTGTCCAATTGCTCAGCATGTTAAACCTCGCTTTGAATCGGTCTTTCAGACAGATAATGAGGTGCTAACACAATACAGGACTGTAATAGAAATGGATTGAGTGCAAAAGAACTTCTCAGGATATGAGCTGAGATATGTATACAAATCAAGAAGCGATCATTAATAACATTCATTCTTTGGCCTCACTCTCGATCTGTCTTTTCTGCACAGTTGGATGCTGGGATTTTTTGGAAGGGAATAACACATCAAACAACACATCTGCGTGGTTAATGAAGGTGTCAGACTGGAGTTGGGATTTTAAATGGAAATCCTTTGGCATACTGCAATAAGGAGATAAGATACTTTTTATGGATTGCAAGAATTTAAATACTTTGAGCTGCTTTCATAGAATGTCCTTAAGTTTTAATAATATGCAGCACTTCTTGGTTTGCAATGAATAAATAAGGAGAAATGTGTCATACACCACCATAATTACGGAGAGGCTATTTTGAAAATAAAGGAATCAGCTTTTCTTGTATTTTTTTCAATTAAAGGAAATTCTAAGCTAATCTCACCTTACCCTTTCATTTTACAGATGAGAAAACAGAAGTGAAGTTTCTTATGCTCTCGATAATTAAGTAATAACACAGAATAGAATGGAACCAGTGTATTTGGGGACCATGGTTTAAAGTTGTGTTACATAAGTAGTGCCACAGGTACCAGACATGTGAATTATGGGGACTGAGTTTCCTATGAAATCTCCGTTTTACCCTAAATATAAAGAATACAGAAGTTAGAGGTGACTTAGACAAGAATGGTGGTCAGGAAATAAGATTTTTAATTAGACCATAAGTCGACTAGGCTGTTTTGACTGAGAAATCAATGGGGAGAGCTAAAATAATCATGTCTACACAAGGAAGCAAGTGACAAAGTGAGTTTTAACACTGTGACCAGCCTCCTCTATACCAGGTGGGCAACACAGGTAAAGTTTGACCCTCTCTTTAGGCTTCTTCTTTTTAACATGAAAAAGAGGAGACACCTACTGCATACCATACAAAATTAAAAAAAAATTACAGAGGAATTTTAGCATAGTAAAATTACTCTATATCCATTACAGTGGATATCTATCATTATATATTTGTCAAAACCCATAGAATGATCCCTAATGTGAACTATGTACTTTGGTTAATAATGATGTGTCCCTGTAGCAAATGTACAACTGTGGCAGGGGTTGTTGATAATGAGGGAGGCTATGTACATACGGGAGCAAAGGGTAGCAGGGAAATCTCAGCACATTTCACT
>PVJS01005405.1:0-64317 GCA_004027185.1 Glis glis | reverse complement strand
AGACCACATATTGGGTCACAAAGCAAGCACCAGCAAATTCAAAAGATGTGATATAATTTACCGCATCTTCTCAGATCACAACAGAATGAAACTGGAAATTAACAACAGGAAGACCAAAAGTAATCATATATGTACATGGAGACTGAATAATACACTTCTGAACAAGGAATGGATCAGAAAAGAAATAAGGGGAGAAATAAAAAAATTCCTGGAATTAAACAAAAATAGAGACACGACGTACCAAAATCTATGGGACACTTTGAAGGCAGTGTTAAGAGGAAAATTTATAGCACTGAGTGCCCACATAAGGAAAACAGAAGACATCCAAATAAATAACCTACTTACATACCTCAAGTACCTTGAAAAACAGGAACAGTCGAATCCCAAAGCCCGTAGGAGGCAGGAGATAACTAAAAACAGAGCATAAATTAATGAAATAGAGAATAAAAAAACAATACAAAGAATCAACAAAACAAGAAGCTGGTTCTTTGAGAAGATTAACAAGATTGACAAACCACTAGCTAACCTAAGGGCAAGAAAGAAGTGAATCAGTGGAATTACCATCATAAACAATGTGTACATGTGTGAATATACCAACATCATTATCGGTACTTCATATGGGTGGGGGGATTCAGGGGGGACACTAATAGCTGTGTGCATGTATGTTAACATCATATAGATATTCATTGTGATGTGAGACTCCAATGCACCAATAAAAGCATCTTAAATAAATAAATAAATAAATAAATAAATAAAGTGCATATCAGATTAGGAACTGGAAAAAAATAAAGATTGGCAAACTGAGGCTTAGAGAGGCTATGTGATTGGCCCAATGATATATGGTCAGTAGGTAGAGGAGCCAGGATTTGAATGTAGGAAATTTGCTTCGTAGAACCTATATTTTAACATTTCCACATTACATCCTCCTTTTAGAAGCCAGAAGTGGATAAGCAGAGATGCGTCTGTGCACAGCAAGTGGGAGAGCAGAAGAGGTATCCACTGACCTGCCTGCTGCTGTTGATTTAGTACCACTGTGGGAGGTGTCTGTCCCTGGCCAAAGTCACCAGCCTTATTCATTTTGGATACCCAAGCCCCCGAGCCAGCTCTATGCTCACCGATGTACACTGTGGCAGAGTTCTTCAGCAAGCTCCAGCAATTAAAGTGAATCAATTAAAGGTTGAGAGCTACAAGACAATTTATTTGGTCCAAGATAGAGTCTTTGGGATTGAATTCTCCATCAATTTGCACATCTATTTCACTCCTTTTTGTCTCTTCAGATGGGGGAGAGGGCCATCGTTCTTAATTACATGGCTTCCTCTTAGTTCTTATTTTCTTCCTCCAGGCTCCCTGCAGAGAATTTGCTACAGTTGATTGATAAGAACATATTGATTTCAAGGGCAGAGTTCAGAAATATTCTTATAAATGGATCCTCTTGTTAATTAAGGGTCACCCAATAAGGGGACTGAGGATGGAGGTGTTCTGAAATTGGAGCTCTCAGCAATGGTAGCACAAGAGATGAAATGGCTCAGTGACCCATGCTCAAGAAGGGAAATTAAGAGAAGGAAGGAATAGGTTCTGGATTATCATTTGTCTAACACCTATATGATATACTAGAATCCTGACTTTACAGTAAAAACCCTGTGCCCTTGAACAAACGTTCTATCATCTCCAAATCTCAGTTTCCTCAACCCTAAGTGATAGACATAATGTCTTCAACGTGGGTTGTCAGGATTAAATAATGTCAGTCCAGTGCTCTGTATAGATACTGCCACATAATAGGCAATATTATGGTTGTTGTTGTCATAGCTATTATGACATAGCTGGTTGCTGTTATAGCTATTATTAATGCTATTATTTGAGCTTTTGTTTAACCCTCATCAGCACCCCAAATGCTGGAATTCTAGGTTTCAAAGTCACAAAGCAAAGAAGTTGCACCAACTCTTGCTGGTGGGGTGATTGGTTAGTGTTCCCATTTAGGATTTACATATGAAAATCAGGCCAAGTAATGGCCATCAGGCAAGGGAAGGTTGCAGATAAATGGAGCCAGCTGAGGGGCAGAACTTGCAAATTTTGCTCTGTGCTCAGTTTAATGCTTGGCATTCTATCCTCATTAGGGACTGTGCATAGCTCCGTGATACACTGGGAAATCGCTGTGTGAGAAAATGAAGATTTATACTAAGTTAAATTGAACAAATGGTGAATAATTGATTTAGCTGACCTGACAACTCCCACTTGTAAATAACATGGAATGTTTTACTCTGGCAGTAATTTAGTTTTCTGGGCATCCTAAGTCCTCCTAGCAGTTCACTATAGAGATCTCGTTCTTCCTGACTTTCTCATAGAGAATAAAAAATCATAAGCTCTATTCTCCCAATATCATCCAGGCATGATTGATAGCCAGTATGGCTCACATTACTCTCTGAAGAATGTAAGAATCCTTTATTTAGTTCACTGATTTAAGAATATAGTTTGACCTCCACTTAACAAAACTTGAGCTATCTTTATTTGGTTAGACTTAAGAATCATTGTTCTTACAAGTCTTATAACACAGTCCTTAGGAATAAAGCAAATTAAAATGAATAAAATAAATATAAAATGAACCATGCTGTAAGTGAGACTACAATGCACCAATAAAAACATAAAAAAAAAAAATGAACCATGCTGTGTCATTGTTTAAAATGCCCTTGCTGGCACCTGGGTACAGTACATGACATTTGGAACACATTAGCATACAGCACATTTAGGTCCAAACTTGGTATCCTAATGAATGTTATAGATGAATATATATGAGTCTACTTTGGGCCTCTCCACACCAAGGGTTGTATGAATTAATGAAGAACTTAAAAAATAAGATACCAAAGTGTTATGTTTGGAAATAGAATATGCCCCCTGGAAAAGCACATATATTGGCAGTGCAAAAATATTCAGAAGTAAAATAATTGAGCCGGCCGTAGTGGTGCATGCCTATAATTTCCATACTTGGGAGGCTGAGACTGGAAGATCACAGGTTCGAGGATAGCCCCAACAACTTAGTGAATTAATTGTTTCAAAATAAAAATAAAATAAAAAGGGTTGAGGGTGTAGCTTAGAGGTAGAATGCCCCTGGGTTCAATCCTCAGTAACACACACACACACACACACACACACACACACACACACTCACAAATAATTGAATCATGAGGGTTCTAATTTCATCAGTGGATAAATTCATTGATGGATTGCTGGACTTATTAGGTGGTAAAGCAAGCAGTTAGAGTGTGACTGGAGGAGTTAGATCACTGGGGAGAAATAGACTAGTTTCATGAACCACTGTGACCCATCATCCAGTCTCAACAGTCTGCCCTTCTTTTATTAAAATCATTTTAAATATTTAGTTGGTACATAATAAGTAAACATATTTGTGGGATGTGCTATGAGGAGTATCCATCATCTGAAATCTTCATTTTGATCTAACAGCTTTACTGAACTAAGGAAGGTGCATATTTCTGTGTTTTCTCATGACAACTGTGATGGCTACTCTGACTTGACCCATGGAGCTGGTGATCAGAGAAAAGGCAAATATTGTAGAAAAAGAGGCAACTGTTAAAAATTACCAATGACTTACATTCATGTAAAACCTTCACAGTCTTCTTCTTTTTGTTTTTTTGTAGTGGGGATTGAACCCAGGAACATTCTATCTCTGAGCTACACCCCCAGCCCTGTTTATTTTTTATTTTGAAACAGGGTCTCGCTAAGTTGCCTAGGGCCTCGCTACATTGCTGAGGCTGACCTCAAACCTGCGATCCTCCTGTCTCAGCCTCCCAAGTACTGGAGCAACACCACACCTGGCTTAAAACCTTAACATTCTTATTGACTCAACTTCACAATCACCTTGTAAAGTCGTCATCTTACCATTGTTCTCATTTGATAGTTAAGCAATGTAAGGTACATAGAAGCAGAGAACTTCTCAGATTTCAAGCACCAAAAGAAGCAGAATCAGAATTTCAGCTTAATCAGAATTTCAGCCTTCAGGTTGTTTTTCATCTAGCCTACACTGTTTTGGGGTAGTGGGTGGAGGACAGTTTTGGAGTAGCGAAAACCAGCACAAATGATTGCTAAAATGGCATTAATTAGCACAGGTTAGCATTCCTTTGATGTTGTCAATTTTTAACTAAGTACTAAGGAGGGAAGCAGACCAAATAATATTATGTTCCTATATGAAGCTATCACTAACAACCTTACTAGCATGTATGGGGAGAGAGGAGGAGGGGATAGTGGGATGGGGTTAGGAGGGAACCATACCAAGAGATGTTATGTGCATATATGAATATATCACTTTGAAGCTCACTATGATGTATAATTATATTGCATCAACAAAAACTTCTTATAAACCTCACTTGTCTGTACAATACACCTACAACATTTTACTTAGATATGTTTTATGCTGATACAGTAGATATGTATTTTGTGATCATGAAATAATTGTGTTTTATTTTTAATTGACTGACAACTTTTGCCTCCAAACTCAAAATTTAATACTTTTATTTTAATAATTTTACTACTATGTTTAAGTAAAAAAAAGAAAATAAATTTAAACTACCAGTCATGTTCTCTGCAATACATGATCTGATTCTTGCTACAGTGTTCAAAAAACTTAGATTGGAAGAACATATAATTTATGCAAAAATCATTGGGCATATACAATATGAATGTGGTTTTCATTGTAGGAGGACAATGGCTAGTGTACAAATGATTATAGTAGGATAGTAATATATTTTAAAATAGGTATTTCCTTTACTGTGGATGTCGTGGGGCAGATGTACAAGTTGCTCTTGAAAATGACATGAAAGACAGTCTTTATACAGGTGAAGATATTTAAGTCGGGTCTTGAAAACTATGTCAATATCTCCTAGAAATGCATAGAAAAAAAGTGCATGTATGTCACTATCACTATGAAATACATTATGATGTGAAGCTGTAATGCAATGATAAAAGTATAAAAGTAAACCATATTATGATTTGAAAAAAAAACTGAATTCAGATTAAGGCAAGTGAAATAACATTAAACCATGGAAAGTCAGGAGATATTCTAAAACAGCTAATGGTGAACAGTATGTCCGAAGTGTAGAATTTGAAGAGGAAATGTTTGTAGACAAGAATGAACAGGATTCTTGGAACTTGCTAGTCTTGGAACTAGCTAGTCTGCCCAGCTGGAGTGTAGACGAGCCCCAGGAGCAGCAGGGATCCAGTGGAGGTTTTCAGGACAGGGAGTGGCAGGACCAGCTGGGAGGTGAGCCCTATATCACTGGTAGCACTGTGGATCCTGCAGGGGTGGGGCTCAAAGCCAAGAGCCAAGGTCAGTGACTAATGCTGCCATCGTGGGAAGAGAAGGGGATCCCCCAGGGCAGGCGATGGAGAGCGTGGCCCCAAAAGAAGACCAATCTGATTTTGCAGAAATGTTTCCTAATAGCTTTTGTAGATCAGATCTTTAACTTCCACAACATGTTCCATGTGTCTTCCTCAGAAGAGCAGAGATGAGGATGTTTGCTTTTGTATTCATTTATTTATTTATTTTTCTTTTCTTTTTTTTTTGCGGTACCGGGGATTGAACGCAGGGGCGTTCTACCTCCGCGCTACGCCCCCAGCCCTATTTTTTATACTTTATTTTGAGACCGGGTCTCACGAAGTTGCGGAGGGCCTCACTAAGTAGAGAGAGACAGAGACAGGGAGAGAGAGAGAGAGAGAGAGAGCTGAGGCTGGCCGCGAACCCAGATCCTCTGGTCTCCGCCTCCCAAAGTACTGGGATTACAAGCGTGCGCCACCACGCCCGGCCATTTATTTATTTTCCAAAAGTCACAAAAGAAACATGTCCTCCCTACAACCAGAGAAGCAGTTTGGAGCTATGAAAAGCATAGCTTCATGCCATCCCTTGTCCCTAGGAATCCAATGTTAACAGCTTCATGGGTATCTTTGTATCTGCATCCATTTTCAATGCTCATGCAAGACATACAGATGAATATTTTTGGTGCTTTTCATTAAAAACATCAAATTTTCTTTGACTTACTTAAATTTTTCGTTAAATTTCTCACTTTTACAACTCATCATGGTCATCCCCCAAGGGCAATAAGATGAAACTCACATTTCAAATGGCCAAATAATACCCCTTGCATGGACGTGCCACAATGTTCTTTCTTTATTTAGAACCATTCAGTTTCTCAATTTTCTGGTCACCAGAAATGACTAAAATTTTATGTATCTTTTTATTAGATTACCTAAACAATGACCACAGTAGTTCATATATTTTAAAAAAACACATTTTTTCATCCTTTTACAGCTGGAAAGGGCCATATGCATGTCAGCCAACCTCCTAACTTACAGATGAAAAATCAGAAGTATTCAAAGGGGCAGAGAAGACCTCAAAGTCACTTTAAGTAGTTCAGTAGGTCCTCTAGAGCCAGAAACTCGTTTCCTGGTGGCAAATCAACCCGATTTCAGTGTAGGTGTTTGTAGAGACTGTATATATGTGTTCCTAAATGGCCAGGGATTTGTAATCACAGGGAATTCACCTTTAAGACTGATCTCCCAGGCCTATTTTTGAGTATAGCAAGCCTTCCTCTAGCAAACAAAGCCTCCTTTGCCAGTGGCCAGGGCAGTGGTAATAGAGAACATGAAACTCACCTCAGCTCTGGTGGAGGAAATGCCCTTCCATCAAGTGTGCTGGGCTTCCTGGCAGGGGACAGAGGGCATCCCCTCTTCCCTTCCTAGTGCTGACCCCTTTGACCTCTTACGCATCCTTGGAGGCCTTGTCTCACTTACTCTTTTACATACACAGCCTCCAGGCCCCGCAGAATAGGTAGGACAAGAAAAAAAAAAAAAACAACTCTGTGTTCTTCCCCTGAAATGCTAAGTAGGAGAACATGGGTGCCCTTTATCTCTAGTTATTTCCAGACCTGTCTAATCTTTAGTGTTATCCAGAGTGATCATTACCAATCAGATCACTGATTCTAAGAGTGGCTTTCCAGGAGGCAACTCCAAAGAAAAAAAATAACACTTAAAAACAGATGAAGTATATTCTTTAAAAATCACACACACACACACACACACACACACACACACACACACACGATTGTACACAATATCAATTATTTTTTTTCTTCTGGGTTCCCGGTTATTGCAATGATAGACCCAGCTTGTGATAGGGACACTATGTCTGACATTGTTATTTTCTCAATGAGAAAGTTGACGTCTAGAAACTCTGCAGAGTGCCTGAAACCATTCAACAGTGGTCCTGTGGCTGAGCTCGGACCACGCCCCATTTCCCAAATCCTGGGTCAAAATTCTTCCACTGAATTGTAGAAATACATATTCCTTTTAAAACAGAGGAGATATTTATCTTCATCAAAGTGCCACCATGAGAGACTATAAGAAAAAATACCCAGGAGGCAAGTGGTCGGGCTTCCACAGTGTGTAACAAAAGCATGCTTTTCTGGGCTGTCCGGGGGTTCAGAGAGGTGGGTAACCAGAGTCTGGGGGTGCACTGAGGCGGCAGGCTCTCTCCGGCTTGGTGTGTTTGAAAGGCTGGTGGACTGAGAAAGCTGTCAGAGTGGAGACCATTCCCATTCATCTCCAGCATGTGAAAGACATTTAGAGAGTGAATGATTTTCAGCCCTTCTAGGTTTGGGAATTAAAGGTAAATACCGTGCGGAAAATGCTCTGTCCTGGCTTTAAAGGCTTGTGTGAAATACTTCCCGAGGGGGGAATCATGGGTCACTAAAAGGTTGCCTCTCGCTAATGCCCCTGATTGGCTCTTGGTGCGCAGCTTCCTCTGAAGTGGCAGTCAGTCAGAGTGACCACTGCCCTTTCGCTACAATTATCAATGGTCTGGCAATTTCCCTCAATTTTAATCAATTTGGGTTCTGAATAGCTCTTTTCTTTGTTTGAGACAAAAGAGGCAAGTGTTCTCCGTGCGTATGCCTCCCTTCTCCCTGGCAGCTCCTGTTTTCTTTAGAAAACCCTTTGGAGACCTTCTCCACTTTTAGGCTGGGTAGAGGACCCGCATCTCCTTTCATTAAAGCAAGATTCATTATGGCTGACATTCCAACCCAGCAATGTGATCAGCGTTGTGAAGGAGCGTCAGAGGTGTGCAGGATGGGAAAGGTCAGAAAGAGGGTGGAGGTAGGGAGGACCAGGGCGGGAAAGAGACTTCAGTGGTTGGGGCCATGGGTCCATACTAGGGTTTCCAGTTAAAATACAAGACTCTCAGTTCTATTTGAATGGCTAACAAGCAACACATTCTCATGGAACATACTTGCACTGGCTTTTTCATTGATTATCTGAAATTTCCACTTCACTGGGTATCCTGCATGTGTATGGTCTATGTCTTGCAACCCTCCTGTAAACAGATGAAAGCGAAGTGAATAGTGTCAAGGTTTAGGAAGCTCAGAAGATGATGGGTAGGGCAAAGAACAATAGCAATGATGACAAGCACTTCTATTTATTCATTTGTTAGTGTATTTCTATATTTGAAGATTGATTGGCTTCATTAAATCTTGCTATGTAACCCAGTATTATGATGGGGTATTAAGATGAACAAAGCAGATTAGTGTGAATGAAGACACGTCAATCCGTGTTGTGATGCAGGATCCTAAACACAACCAAAGTCAATTCCTGGTGTTTGAGCGTTTATTTCCCCTCCGTCCTACACGAGGGGTAGGAGCAACAGTGGAGAGCTCACACCAATAATGCTTTAAAATATACCCATCTATCCTTATCAGGGATCTGTCCCATTTTATGATCTTCCTTTTATGGCCACATTCAAGGTGGTCAGGAAGTAGGCTGAGAGGATGAATATCAATACCTCTACATTTTATCTGAAATAAATGGACTGCAACCGAATACCACCCTATGTATGAAACTTGATCGTCGCCATCAATATATTCCACAGGTGTACAAGAGAAAAATAAAGGAGGGAAGATGTGATAAGTCTTCCCTTAAAAGTCTTACTACATTTATTCCTTTAAAATGTCTTTTTTTTTTTTTTTGCGGTACCGGGGATTGAACCCAGGGGCGTTCTACCTCCACGCTACACCCCCGGCCCTATTTTTTATACTTTATTTTGAAACCAGGTCTCACGAAGTTGCGGAGGGCCTCACTAAATGGAGAGAGAGAGAGAGATCCTCCGGTCTCCGCCTCCCAAAGTACTGGGATTACAAGCGTGCACCACCACGCCCGGCCCTTTAAAATGTCTTAATAAAATTTGTTTGAAACTGGATTCAGAAGCCTGCTTGCTATTTTATCTTTGGTAAAGGATTACACAGTAGTCCTTCTCCTTTTATCTGCAGAGGCTGTGTTTACAATTTACCAGTGGTTGCCTGAAACTGGGAAATCGGAGTACCAAACTGTATGTACTCTATTTTTTTCTCATACAAATGCAGTTTGACGTGAGAAAGAAAACTAGCAGGTATTTTTTTTTTCTTTCCTCACCATTTCACTGGTAGAAGATTAATTCTTACTATGGATAAGTAAGTTCTTACTATGGATAGTTCTTACTATGGATAAGTAAGTTCTTACTATGGATAGTTCTTACTATGGATAAGCAACCTCAGCATATGATTGTTTTGTTTCCTTTTTTATTTAAAGAAAGCACTTTTTGGCTACTCTTTGGCATACTCAAACTGCCAGCATCACCACTACTCTTTCACTTTGGGGGTCTTATTATGTAAAATACGGGCTACTTGAACCCAAGTAGTGCCATACTGTGGCAGTTGACCTGATACCTGAGAAGGTAACTGAGTGACTAATAGGTAGCATTTACAGCCTGACTGTATGGATACAAGGACAAAGGGATGATTCACAGGCAGGGCACTATGGAACAGGCGATGCACGATTTCATCACACTACTCAGAATGGCGCGAAACTTAAAACTTGTTTATTTCTGAAATTTTCTGTTTAATATTTTCAGACCCTGATAACCAAAACTGTAGAAGGTGCTGTATTGCCTTTCTAATGTGTTTCATGCTCTCGGTGGCATACATAAATACATATCACACACACATTGCATGCACATAACATGCACAAGTACACCCTTATCCAAGTAGAGTCAGAATTAATGAGAAGCGAAAATAAATCTAAAGTCAACAATGAAAATCCAAAAACTCAAATAAACAAAACACGAATTTAAGGCAAAGAATCTGTTCAGTTGGACTTAAGAGTGTCTGTGTAGTGCTTGTTAGTTGTTGTAGGGGGTGAAGACGTGAACAAGAGACAGTTGTAATGGGAATTTTGAGAGTAGTAGTAACGATAAGGTTGCCCGATGGGGATCTTCACTTTGAAAGTTTGCCATACCACAATCTCCTTTTTGGGGGGTTCTCAAACCACACCTAACCCACTTCTGTAAGAATTCTTGCTAGTGCTAAGTGTGAACCCAGCATCTCATCCATGGGTAATTTGCTTGGTGTGGACACTCAAGGCTGGTCGGTCTGCCCATAGACTGAGGGTGGCCAATGCCACAATGTGACCACCTCAGAAGTCATATTTTCTCTATTTGAATGAGAAGACAGCAGAGAAGGAACAGGAGAGACACAGAGAGTGGTTGAGTTATGGTGAAGCGAGTCCAGCTTGTAGGTCCCACAGGAGAAGCCCAGGCACCTGTGGGACTGTGTGGCTGCCCAGGTAGATACTGTGTTTGCATGGAGGTGACCTCTGGATTAGTGCAATGAGCTTGCTGGGATTCCATGACCTTCTGGTTCCTGAAGTTGCTTCTGTCTATCTGAGGCTTAGACATGTAACCATGTCTCTTCTTTCTAGAGGCAGATTGTGGATTGTGGGATGGTACTGGTTCCCCTGACTCCTGAGGCTGCTGCTGCTTCCCTTGGGATGTTTTTCTTAAGCCAAGGCATTTTTTTTTTCTGTACTGGGGATTGAACTCAGGGGCACGCTACCTCCAAGCTACACTCCCAGTCCTTTATATTTATATACATATTTTTTTAATTTTGAAGTGGTATTCTGCTAAGTTGCTGAGGGTCTCGCTAAGTTGCTGAGGCAGGCCTTGAACCTGCAATCCTCCTGTCTCAGCCTCCCAATTACTGTAATTACAGGCATCTGCCACCATGCCCTGCTAACAAGCCCATGCATTCTTTTACAAAAATGTTTAATGGTCTTAGGCAATCCAAACTAGGCCTGTTTTCCTTCCAGACAAAATATCAAATCTACAGACCTAGGCCCAGCAAGACAATTACATGGCAAGGCAGCACAGGACTTACACTTAGAGCAAAAACAAAGAAGCTAGCCGGGCGAGGTTGCGCACGCTTGTAATCCCAGTACTTGGGAGGCTGAGACTGGAGGATCTGGGTTAGTGGCCAGTCTCAGCTACTTAGTGAGGCTCTCTGCAACTTAGTGAGACCCTGTTTGAAAATAAAGAATAAAAAATAGGGCTGGGAGTGTAGCCTGGAGGTAGAATGCCCCTGGGTTCAATCCCCAGTACCATAAAAAAAAAAAAAGAAGCTGAAAAATACAGTGGAGGGGAGGCTGGTTTCTGCTGGAGGAATAAGACACAGTTTCACTAAAGATGCAGTGCCTGAGATGGCTTTAAAGGAGGGTCAAGAGTTTTCCAACCTAGCCTGGTACCTTCTAAGGAAGTAAATAAAACCATGTGGTTGTAATAAAAGCCTTCCTCTGACTGGCAAGTTGAAATTGGATGTCTATATTCCCACTTGCTGAAACACATGTGCACACCACACACACACACACACACACACACACACACACACACTTGTCATGTGCAAGTTCCACTGTCTCTATCAGGAAACACCTCCACCCACTCCTTATAGAGAAAAATGGCGATTAGGAAGGAAGCTCAGAAAGCAAGCACGTTGTCACTGGGCTCGATGACACCTCGCAGGAGGTGACACGTGTCACCTCATCTGGAACTGGGGAGACCTTGCTGATATATTGTGTTATGCTGCTTCCTTTTTTAGGTGAGTTTGCTGGATTGGAATGGGGAAGTGATTTGCCCAATATCACATGAATATTAAGGATATGTGTTTCTTTTTAATTAAAACAAGAGTAAAAACAAAAGCAAAGCTCAGTGTTGTCCTATAAGGCCTGGTCCCCAGTCTCCTCACATACCCTGGACCACACTCGTCTTATGACTTCCTGGTAGCTCAGGACCCACCGGGCTGGGCTCACACTTTCCTCAGGCCCGGGCTTCTTTTCAGTGACTCAGGATCTATGACAATTGTTGAGTCTGTGGACCCCATCTCAAAACTTACAGGCCCTGTGTCCAGTTTCCCCAGATTCTTGCTAAATAACTAGTCATGAAGTAAGCCAATCAAAGATTGAGGTATTAATAGATAGGGGTAAAGATAAAGTCCCCTCAAAAGACTTCACTGCATTTTCCTGGACAAACTAACTGCTTGGGACCCAGCATATTCCTTGAAAGTGATATTCACTTCATCAGCTTGATACATTTCTTAAAATTAGATCAGGTAGATCATTAGTTGGAGCCATCCATGTGGTCCTGTCTGGGAGGAAGCCGTGACCCTTTTCCTCAAGTATTATGTGATTCATCTTTTCCTTATAAATCCCAAAACACCCAAATCCCAGACCCCAAATGTACCATATGGAAATTGTATGAAGCCCATCCCAGAGTCTGCTGTAGGCACAGCCCCTTTTTTAAATAGATGGATGTTATCACTTGTGGACTTAATTCAAATTGAAACTATATTTTGAATCCACCACTGTCATAGTCTAACTAACCAGTGTTTGCTCTCTCAACAACACTGGCCTCTTACAGCCTTCAGCGATGTGTAGGGACCAGCCCACAACACCGCCCTGCAAGTGTTCATTGCTAAATTTTCAGAAAATCTGTGACTGGTTAACCTCGCATTATAGTTTGGGATTGGCAGGAGTATTTTCACCTTGGAAATTGGCAAATGCTACAAACCCAGGATTTATTAATTTACTTTACAGCAGAACTAGTTGTTAAACATTTATTAGCACAATACTGCCTGTCTTCCTCCCTCCCTCCCTTCCTCCCTTTACTCCTTCCTTTCTTCCTTCCTTCCTTCCTTCCTTCCTTCCTTCCTTCCTTCCTTCCCACCTTTTCTTTCTTCTCTCCCTCTCTCCCTTACGCGCTTCTTCCTTTATTCCCTCACTATTTTTTCTTTTCTTTTTTGGTACTATTTTTAATACATACTAGGCATTTTGACAGACACTTTAAAAAAACTCATTTCATCGTCATATCAACTCTCTCCTAATTAGGTGAAGTTTTGCAAATAAAGAACCAGAGGCTCAAAGAATGTATGCGATGCCCTTTAAAGAACTACTAATAAATAAATAGAAGTAGAGTTAAATATCAATCTATCTTGCTTGGAAGCTCATATGCATTCCCCAAACCTGAGCTAAAACATCCACAAGTGTTCACATGAGCTTGTGCACACACTGATATGATAAAAACAAAACCAGAAAGTGAAGAAAAAAGAAAAAAAACCTGTGTTGGCAGTTCCCCAACAGACTCTGCTCCAGATGTTGTCTTGAAAGATCTGTTACGAGATGACAACACATCGTCACATCCCCTCCCAAGGTAAGGCAGCAAGCAAAGTTAATAACAAAGGCAGCAAGCAAAGTTAATAACAAGGGTGGGAGTTGGCAGCCTGTCCTGACATTCGGTGAGATTAAAAGATTTAGTTAGAAAGGTCAGTACTTGGGAGGCTGAAACAGGAGTATCACAGGTTCGAGACCAGTCTTAGCAATTTAGTGAGACTGTCAGCAACCTAGCAAGACCCTGTTTCAATACAGAAATATAAAAAGGGCTGAGTGTAGCTTGGAGGTAGAATGCTTCTGGGTTCAATCCCCAGCACAACAAACAAAGAACAGCACCACAAAAAGATTCAGGTAGAAGGTTTTGCCATCCATTGGAGAATATGAGATTTCTTAGTGGAGCAGTTCATGAGTTTTTCCTGTTTTGTCAGAGAAAACTAAGGGTAGAGTTTATTAGGTACCACCGTGGTCCTCACCAACTCCTGTCAAAACATCAACTGGAGGTACAATTTAGAAATGTCCATACTCTTTTTCCCCTCCCTCTTCATCTTTGGGGGCTGCTTATTTCTTTCTCTGGGCACTGATTTTCTAAAAGAAAAACTCTGTGATTCAGCTCTTGCACCACCGAATGCTGCTAAATTCAGGGTGGATGATGCAGAGACATCTGGATTTGATTTCCTTCCTAACAGACCTGGGATTAGAAATTAGGGGGAATTTTTTTGGAGAATGGTATTTGGGGAGATTGTCAACCCCTAAGCTAAACAGACAAATGAAAATAGGAAAGGATGAATTCACGTATTCATCTATTACACACACATTCCTTCACACATACCACTTGCTCCCGCCTCTCAAGTACACAGAAGCTTCCCCGCTATCAATATCCAGCACCAGAAAGGTGCATTTACTACAATCAATGGACTTGTATTGACATATCATCCCCCAAAGTCCAGAGTTTACATTACAGTTTATTGTTGAGGCTGTACATTCTAGGAGTATTGACAAATGTATAATGACCCATATCCATCATACAGAAGTGTCTCATTGCCCTAAAAGTCCCCTGTGCTCTTCCTACTCATACTTCTCTCCTGTTGTGGCTTGGATTTAAAATGTACCCCAGACCTCATGCACTAGAAACAGCCATGATCACAGACGGGGCAGGGCTGGAGGGGATAGGGCACTGGGGATGTGGCCAGATACAAAGTGTTTCCCGGGGCCACAACCAACTGCAGTGTGTCTCTTTGACCCTTTGCTTTCTGCTTTGTACCACGACGCCCTGAGGCTCTCTGGCCCTGACTCTTGCCTGGCAGCCAGCATAACATGGACTATGTACGTGGGCTGAAATCTCCAGAAATGTGAGCAAATCAACTCCTTCCTGTAAGTTTTGCATGTCAGATATTTGGGTCACAATAGTGAAAATGCTAACTAAAACACCTCCCCTCATCTCCTTTTTAACATCCTCCATCGTTCTACCTTTTTTCCAGAATTTTGAATAGTTGAAATCATGTAGCCTTTTCAAATTGGCTCTTTTTCCCCCACCCTGTAATATGCATTTAAAGTTTCTCCCTGGTTTTCCATGACTTCATAGTTCATTTCTTTTTTTTTCCCTGTGAAAAAAAATTCAATTGACTGAATGTACCACACATCCACAGATTATTTATACAGTTACTACTGAAAGACATCCTGACTGCTTCCAAGACAACAATTTCGAACAAAGCTGCTATGAATATCATGAGCAGGGGTTTGTGCAGTCATAAATTCTCAACTCATTTGGGTAAGTTTCAAGGAGCATATATGGGAAGAGTATACTTAGTTTTATGAGAAACTGCCAAACTTCCTTCTAAAGTGGCTGTACCATTTTGCATTCCTGCCAGCGATGAACGAGAGTTCCTGTTGCTCCACATCTGTTCCAGCATTTGATGTTGTCAGTATTTTAGATTTCAGCTATTCTAAGATGTGTGCACTGGTACGTCATTGTTGTTTTAATTTGTAATTCCCCAACAACATATGATACTGAGCATCTTTCCATATGCTTATTTGTCATCTGTGTGTCTTCTTTGGTGAGGTGTCTGTTGAGGTGAGGTCTCTGTTCACTTTTCTTATTTTTTAATCAGGTTATTCTTTTTGTTATTGTTGATGAATTTTTATTTTTTTGGTACTAAGAGTTGAACCTAGGGGTGTTCTACCTCTGAGCTACATCCCCAGTCCTATTTTATTCTTTATTATTGAAACGGTCTCACTAAGTTGCTGAGGTTGGCCTCAAACCTGTGATCCTCCTGTTTCAGTCTCCGAAGTATTGGGATTACAGGAGCATGCCACTGTGCCCAGCTTCTCACATATATCTTTGGAAAATATTTTCTCCCAGTCTATGGCCTGTTGTTTCATTCTCTGGATGCTGTTTTTGGAAAGCAGAAGTTTTTAATTTTAATGAAATCCTGCTTATCAATTATTTCTTTCATGTATTTTATCTTTGGCATTGTATCAAAAATCATTGTCATAATCTTCTACTTATATTCTTGGAATTGTATCGTTTTATATTTTACACTTAGTTCTATGATCCAGGTTTGTGTCTAGATTTACTTTGTTTTCTTTTCTTTTTCCTTTTTTTTTCTTCTCCTTCCTCTTCTTCTTTCTTCTTTCTTCTTTCTTCTTTCTTCTTCTTCTTCTTCTTCTTCTTCTTCTTCTTCTTCTTCTTCCTTTTTCTTCTTCTGGTACTGGGGATGGAATCCAGGGTCCTTCTACCTCCAGGCTATACCCCCAGACCTATTTTATTTTCTAGTTGGAAATAGGATCTCATTAAGTTGCTGAGTCTGGCTTCTAACCTGTAATCCCCCTGTCTCAGCCTCCCAAATACTGGGATAACAAGCATGAGTCACCACACCTGGCTTTTTATTCCAAGCTGTGTGATTTTAGTTGAGTGACTTACTTATTCTATACTTCAGTTGTCACATCTAAAAACAAGGAAGAAAATATCTCACAAACTGTTACTGGAAGGATTAGAGATACCATACAAAAAGAATTCTAAGATTTTCTGATATGAAATTTGACCAAGTATTGAGTCTTTCATGATGGAAACCATGAAAAAAAGAAAAAAATACTTCTCAGGAAGCTGTATCTAGGAAAGATATTTATTCATGCACTCAAAAAGAGAAAAAGAAAAAAAATTCTAATCTAACTGAGCACTCGTGCTAGGAAATATCCTTTCACTCTATATTCATTATGGTATTTATTCATGCAAAACCACATAGAGCAAATAATCATATCATTGTGCAGATGAGAGAAATGATCCTAAGAAGCAGGAAAGCTTTTTCAAACTGTGTAGGAGCCAGCTGAGGATCCAGGATTTGAACCTGCATCTGCCTGACTCCAACGCATGTTCTCATTAACCTCTGCCACACCCTAAGCTGGAAGCAGGAGGCTGGCCATGAAAGACCAACTCCAAAATAGATTGACTTCCCTCCCCCAAACCCTGCTTGAACACACCCCTAGTTTGAACTTAGAGAAGCAAGAAACTTCTCTTCCAAAGACCACCGGCCATCCAGGGGAGCTGGGCATTGTTCCTTTGCCTTCTGTAAACTATTTTCTAACCTGCCCATATCCTGTCACTCGGGCTTCCTTCCCTTTGCCGATATCTGGGCAGACTGTAAGCTGCAGACCTGATGTATCCATCACTTGCCTCTTTGCCTGATTGATACGATGATCCTTAATAGAAAAGATTTATGGCACTTCCACACTTCCGAGGAAGCACACTCCAGATGTGGAGTGAAGTTTCCTGTCTCCTAAAAAAAAAATTAAAAATATCAAGGGGGAAGGGCAAATTAAAAATATCAAGGGCAGCTGAAGAGCTTCATCCTCACCTTCCAGCGCAGACGCTTATGGTCCCTCAGGCTGGGGTGTAAGTGACTTCCCTTTTCCTCTCTTCTTATCACTTCCCTTTAAAGTGTGCCTGGCAGCCCGCAAAGGGGAAAGTATAAACAATGTCGGGGCGGTGCTATAGTTAAAGGAAATTTAGGTCTTGCATCCTGTCCTCTTAAATAAATAAATAAATAAACTCACCAGAAGCCCTGCAGGTTTTGTAAGCTTCCCTTACTGTGTCTACTTATTTAAATAATTAGGTAGCCAGTTTTGCTTTAAAAAATACTTTTATTGGTGCACTGTAATTATACATCATAGTGAGGTTCAAAGTGATACTTTCATACATGTGCACATCGCTTGGTATATCTCCCTCCGTATCCCACCCCACTCTCCCCTCCTCCTTCTCCATAAATGTTAGTGAGATCGATAGTGATACCTTCCTATGTGGACATACATTATATGAACTGTTCCCTCCCTCAAGCCTCATTTTCCCCTCGTCCCACTCCCCTCCCCAATCTCCTTCCACTATTCTACTGGTCTTTCTCCTCATTTAACTGAAGTACCAATTTAGATTTCAAATAATCTTAAAGTTGACCATCTTTCAGGTTTGAAACAAAACTCTGAAACCCAGCCTTCTAGACTCTTATCCCACTAACAACTGATTTTTTTCCTAATTCCAAACATTTTCTCTTTCACTCTTCCCAAAAGGTAATATTGTAGAGTCTGAGTTGGAATGAACTTTAGAACTGAAAGTTAAGTTAGCAGAGTTAAGAACTATGAGTGAAATCTTATAGGTATGTTTTGGTTGACTTTAATGATGTCTGTAAAAAGATGTAGGCCATCCTTTATAATTAATTGATTTCATATTAAAAATATGACCTTTTGGATTATTGTGAAAAAAATGGGAGGCATGGGGAATTGGCTGGGGATTTCACCTGACAATAATTAGATGAAGGACATTAGCTACTTCTTCCTGTTGGGTGAACCTCTCTCCTTCCTCTGGGCCTCCAGCATGGAGGCCCAAGGTCAGCTGCCTGAGGTCTCTCTATTGCCTTTGCATTATTGTTTCTGTATAATAAAGAAACATATTTGTTTCTGTATTATTTTTCTCTATCAATCAAAAAATGGGATCATAAGAGTTGAACCAAGAGGGCTATGTGATTTTTTTCTTCAGACTTGACTTAACCTTTCATCTATGCAACCTACCTTTCCCACTGACACTTAACTTGGCTACTTGGGATCTAAGCCAGTGTTCTCAATTCAAAGTCCAGGAAACTGAGGCCTGGACATGGGTGAGGATTTGTCCAAGTTCAGGCAAAGTCTTAGGAAAAATGCAAGGACAATTCATATCTTGTGACTTGAATCTTATATAGTTTGGGGGCATTTTTGGTTGTCCCAATGAATAGGAGGTTCAAGTAGCATTTGGCGGGTGGGGGCCAGAGATCCTATGATGCACAGATCCAACTGACCAAGGGTTGTACTGTGTCCCATTTGTTTTGGATCCCACCCAGATATTTATTAGTTGAAAAGACATTTTTAACGAGTTGACCCTATAAGCTATTTCTATCTTATGTATACATACAAAGTTTATTTTTAATGTCAGTTTTAATATGCACAGAATTTTCCAGAAGTGTAATCTCAGTGTCAATCAAGAGGAGTAGTATATTGATTAAGAACACAGACTCTAGGACTAGACTACCAGGGTTCGAATCTCAGCTCTACCCCTTTCTAGCTACATAATCTTCTCGAGTGACTTAAACTCTCTGGGCCTCAATTTCCTTATGAATAAAAGGGAATAATAATATAAATTATATCATTTGAATGTTCTGAGGCTAAGTGAATTAATATATGGAGTGTTTAGAACAGTTCCTACCATATGATAATTGCTATAGACATATTACTATTATTTTGTGCGGAATTTGTTGAGAGTTTTACACAATCTCGAAAAGAGTGGATGCTAATAGAACTCTATCAGTCCACCTGTATAGATTGGCGATTTAACATGTATGAGTATCTTATTACTTCATGATGCCTTCTAGGCTATTTCTTTTTTTTTTTTTTTTTTTTTGCGGTACCGGGGATTGAACGCAGGGGCGTTCTACCTCCGCGCTACACCCCCGGCCCTATTTTTTATACTTTATTTTGAAACCGGGTCTCACGAAGTTGCAGAGGGCCTCACTAAGTAGAGAGAGAGAGAGAGAGAGAGAGAGAGAAAGCTGAGGCTGGCCGCGAACCAGGATCCTCCGGTCTCCGCCTCCCAAAGTACTGGGATTACAAGCGTGCGCCACCACGCCCGGCTCTTCTAGGCTATTTCTATGGGAAGATTCAAGTTATTTTATTTTAAATTACTTTCCTTTTCTCCACTTATAATACTTTTAGAATATAATATAGATTTTTAAAAATTATGTGAGAATGTTATAGTGTGTGTTATTTCTTTCTCATACTTTTACTTTTGCATTGTAATCATACATCATAGTGAAGTTCAGAGTGATACAAACATACATCACTAACTCCCTCCCTCTCCCCGTACATTGGTAGTGATACCTTCATAGATGGACAGAGCACTGTGTGAGCTGTTTCCTTCCTTGGTTCTCTAATAGCAAAGAGGCTTTCATTGTGCCATTGTGCTCTGCAGAGGGCTTGGGTTTGATGGCCTTGAGTACCTTGGTCCTGTATTTTCTCCACATGGCGTAATTATCACCCCTGACTTCCTAGGACTTTTAAGTAACTATTTGATCAACTCCCTGTTTGACTTTGCAGCATTTAAAGATGTCCAGTTTGACGTATCAACAGAGTAAGGATCTTATTATCAACTTCCAGTATCATAGTTAGAACTTTCTAGAAGGGTAACACCTATTAGTTGACAACCCTTAAAAGGAAAAAGATGTGTGTCTTAAGAGGAAGGAAAAACCTATGAGAAATTTATCCTTATGCTTCCTACTACCTGGGTTAGTGGGTAAAGAAATGGTCATCCTATATTTTATTCAAATTTCAAGGAACCGATTGATATCTATTGATACCATTTTGTTCTAAATGTGATGAGAGACTATTAAAGGGTTTTGAACAAGCAGTTGATTGGAATTATATTCTTAAAATAATTAGTGTAGTTTCTGTGAGACAAATAAACTTCAAGGGGCATGCATTCCAAGAGAGGAAGTAGAAAGATCAGTTAGGAGATATTATCTCAGATGAGCAGTGAGTTTCACAGTGGTAGCAGTAGAGGTGATGAGATTTGGTTCAATTAAAGGTGAGTTTTGAAGTCTGAACAAAAATAGCGTTGCTGATGGGATAGATGTGGAGCATGACTGAGAAGCATCGGAAATGACTTGTTGGAGCCAAGTAACACCACAAATGGGATGCTATTGACCAAGATCAAGAACACTGGAAAGGAAGCAGGTTTAGGCATGTGGAAGAATCAAGGGTTCCATTTTGAGCACAAGAAATGCCATCAGTCCACTGTTATCTGAATGTAAATGCTAATTGACAGCAGGATATGAGTCTAGACTTTCTAAAAAAGGTCATAACTAGAAACATAACTTGAGAGTCACTGGCATCTTGACATTTTTAAAGCCATCGGCTTGGATGAAATCACTGAGTAGTGATCATAGGGGCCCACAAGTGTTGAAGGGGTTAGGAAGATGGGGAAGATCTAAGACAAGGTAGGACCAAAGAGAATGAGAGTTTTGGAGAGACAAACATGTTTTAAGAAGAGAAAGTAAGCAATTGTGTCAAATGAAATTTAAAGGTCAAGAAACGTAATCATGGAGAATCCCCCATGGGATTCGGCTGTTCAGCTCTTTCTATGAGGTGTAATAAAATTGTCATTGTCACATGTCTTAAGGTGACTTTAGGCATTTCTGTGCTGAGCACTCAGTTAAGATTTTTCAACTGGAGACCTGTCTTTCTGTTCTGGAAACATTTCTCATATATATGTATTTTTCACGATGTTTTTCTTCTCCACTTGCTTGGTCCATTCTTTCTGGCATTCTTATTCAGATTTTAAATTTCCTGGACTGATTTTCTAATTTTACTTTCTCTCCTCTTCTCTATCTCAGTGTGTTTGTTTCTACTTTTGGGAGAATTGTTCAACTCAATTTTTTAAAGTGAAGGAAAGGCCATAGTTAGCTAGCTAGGAAGGGGAAGAACCAAAAGTGTCCATTTGTTTTACTTGCAGACTTTAAACCAATCACTTCTAACCTTATACTTCAGACCTGGAGCATTATTCAAGAAGGTGTGTGCATCCTTTGGCAATCTTCAGTAGGATTTTGAAAGCTTAGAAGGAAGAGAAAGCCTACCTTGAGGGGAAGGAAAAGTGCCCAAGCCATTTACCTGCCTTGTGGCCACAATTTTAAAGAAAACTTCCACCAATACTATGCTAAATCCCAGAAGTTCCTGTTGGCCTCAGTGGAATTTGAAAGATGAAAGACCGCATTTTATTGTGGGTTACTCACCGGCTGATAAGAAAGACAGACTGGGGGTGATTGTATCCTCGACTTCTCTGTGCTTGGGGACTCAGCGGTCCCCATGCTCTGGCTGCTTGTGACTGTGCCTGTTACCTATACATTCAGCTCTTTGACTTATACTCTGTCGTGTTTTTTTTCTGGATTTAATGTTCTATGATGCTATAATTGTAGAGTCCCTTGAAGTGCTAAAATGTTATGATTTGAGTCCATCATTTTACAAAACACCTTCTGCCATGTGCCAAACATCCTGAGGGATTTAAGAACAGAAGACATGATCTCTATCTTTCAACTTTATAAATAAAATAAGAAAATGGGGGAGAAGGTAACACATAGTAGGCAAAATCATGCCCTAAATTAAGATTGGAAAATATATATTTTTTTCTTGCCTGCCAATGCAATAGCATGTATAGAGTCTACTTTAAAATGCCAAATTAAGAAATTCGTGTTGAACCATGCTTAGACTCAACATGAAGAAATGGCACATTTGATTAGAGCTGTCAGGTTTAAGCAAAAAAAAAAAAAAAAAAAAGAAAAATGGCATTCCCCCCTTTGTGTTTGTATGTCTTCTCAAAGTGTTTTAAGAATGTTTGAGAGAGAAAGAGAGGCTGGAACAGAATATACTTCCTTCTTCCTTTGGCAACAAGTACAATTTTGCTAAGAAGAAAGGTGAATGTATGTCAACCGAGGGAAGGAGACTAGGGAGAATATAAGTATGACTGAATATATGTGACTGTTTTCTGCCAAGGTTTCAATATAACCACTAGCATTCAGGAGTTCTGACCTCTAGCTCCAGTCATTAGCTGTGAGTCCTAATACAAATCAGTTCTTCTTTCTCAGCCAGTATTGTTCCCCATGTATGACAAATTCATTTCTGACCCAGTATTGCTATTCATAAAATGAGACAATAACATGATACTGTGTGTCTTGTTTCCCAAAGAATATTCTATGGAATTCTATGTTCATGAAGTGTCAATGGATGTAAACAGAAAAATAATTTTAGGATCAAGCAAACTCAAGAAATACTAGTCAAACAAAACTAAACTATGTTATTTTAATACATCTTAGAACCTTTAATTTGTCAATCATATAAATTTTATTGGGGAACTCTTATATGCAAACACAGCCAACTTATTTGATTATAGAAACTTTATGTAGACGATCATGATGGGCTGGTGTTGTTGATGTGTTTCTGATCTTAATAATGATTTTCCTAACACCAGCACTGTGCAAAACACTGTGAGGATATGTAAAAGGAATAAAGTATGGATAGAACATGGAAGGTGAGTCATATAGACCTGACTTTGAATCTGGGACTGCCACCTATTTCCTATGTAATCTTAGAAAAGGTGATTAACTTTTTTTTTAACGTGCTTTTATTGGTGCATTGGAGTCTTACATTGCAATGAATATCTATTTGATGTTAACATATATGCACACAGCTCTTAGTGCCCCCACGCCTCCCCCCACCCGTATGAAGTACCAAGAATGATGTTGGTATATTTTCACATGTACATATTATTTATGATAGTAATTCCATTAATTCCCTTCTTTCTTGCCCTCCCCCTTCCCTTGTACCACTTCCCTTGTTCCGCTGAGGGTTCTCCATTAGTCTCATCTTTCTATCTCTATAATAAGGCTAACAAGATCCACCTTGTGTGTTCTTGGGATATAGGAAATATCTGACATAATACCACAGTTCCTGGCACTAAGTAGGTACAGATAAATGAAGTTAAGTCTCTTTTCCTTCCTTCTACTTTATAATATTTATTTATTTATTTATTTATTTATTCATTCATTTTGGTACTGGGGATTGAACCCAGGGGCATTCTACCTATGAGCTTCACCCCCAGCCCTTTTTATTTTTTATTTTGAAACAGGGTGTCCCTAGGTTGCTGAGAATCTCACTATGTTGCTGAGGCTGTCCTTGAACATGCAATCCTCCTATCTCAGCCTCCCAAGTACTGGGATTACAGGTATGTGCCACCATACCTGGCTTAACTTTATGTTTTAGTGATGGGTAAATAGTCATGAGCTAATTGCAAATAGTATAGGGGACTGGTAAAGCACCATGTGTTTGGATGTTATGTATGAAGGGGTATAGAAAGGGAGAGCTCTCCTTTTCCCATCAAAGATGTTATTGAGCTGGAAAGACAATTGGAAAATTTCTGCACCAGTGTGACCAGATATTTACAAACTGACTGCTTGCATAAAAATTCCAAATCCTGTCTATAGACATGGTTTTATCCTTTTTAGGTAACAATGAAAAGAAAGCACTGGGGGTCAGATTTGTGCAGAAGTCAGATCTGTGGTTGCAGAAGAGCAGGTGTATCAGACCAACTTGTCATGAAGTCTTACATTTCTAATGTCCTCTCTCTTCCATTCAAACTTCCACGCCTATGGCAATCCCCCCACCACCACCCTTTTTTCTCTTTTTGCTAAGTTTCCCAGGCTGGCCTGTCTTGGCCTCCCGAGTAGCTGGGATTCCAGGCATGCACCAGCATGCCCAACCATAGCACCTTTAGGAAGACCTCTAGAGTGTATCTGCTGCAGGGCTGGGTAATATTAGATGGGGTGGGCAGCTGACACAACAGCAGGTAATATCTAATTACTTACAAGGAAGTTTGGTGCCAAAGGTTATAGACAATCATCAAATATGAATGCAACATGCTTCCTTTGTGATTGAGTTTACTTAAAGAAGGAATTGGCCAAATGAGGGAAATAGAACAGGTAGACAAAGAGGAGATGTGCTGTCATTGGGCCTATTTCTTGTTATTTCAATGAATTCCTGCTTCCTAAATAGAAAGAACAAATATGGCAAATGGGTTCATTAATCCCAGTGCCTCAAAATCCTATCCTATCCTTTTCAATAGGTGTCCTCCCTGCCAAAGTTGGAAAGAGAGTGAAATATTCAATTTATCTCTCTCTCTCTTTTTTTAACTTTTTATGTTCATTTATTGGTGCATTGTAATTATACATTTTGATATATGTCAGGGTATGAACATCATACATGCACACATTGCACATTTAGCCCTCCCTCCAATCCCACCCTATTCCCTCCCCCTTCCCTCCCTTTCATGCTCCAGACTTAATCTCTTTTTTTTAAGAATAGAGTTTGACTTCTCTTTTCCTGGGTCCAAGATGAGAGGTGGTCTTTGAGCTGATTAGTTGGGTAAGTTTACTTCAAAGTGACTGAGAGATGATCAGCGTGAGCCCATACAGATCCAGACGCGCCAAGCTTGGTGGACTTTCTCTCCTCTGCTTGTCGACAGCTTTGATGATGTGCCAGGTGAAGCTGTCTGTAGCCATTAGCTACTTTGATGACATCAGACACATACTACCTGGCAGCCTCAGCCCTGCATTCCTGTGGAAATTCAGGTTAATCTTGAAGGATCATCTGAAAAATTCCTTTTGTATGTTTTGGGGGCTTTATTAAGAATTGTTGGCCAAATATTTATCTTTCAGATGAGGTCAATAACTAGATCCTAATCCTTTCCTCTTTTGCAAAGCCATGGATCCTCCAAACTAAGGACTAATGCCAGCAATTCTATTTTTTTTTTTGTTTTTGCAGTTTTTGAGAGGCCCTCCACGTTTCAGTGGCTTTACAACTGAGAAGAATAGACTCTGGGCTGGGATTGATGGAGTTCAGTGTTTAACCCACACTCTGCCATTATCTGTTGCTGTCATGGTGAGCAAATGCCTTCTCCTCTCTCAGCCTTTATTTCCTGAATTGGATGGAATTTAGATAACTGGAGCTAAAAAGCTTCTCTAGAAATCATTGTGCTCAACTACCTTCACTTTACAAGTGAGAAAATAGGCTTTGTGCTGTGAGCTCTTGCTGAGATCCAAGAATGCTCATGAGCAAGTTTTTGCCACCCAATATCGAGTTCCCTTTCTTCCAGTAATAACCCTGTGGTTTCCTTCGGAGACCCCCCACTTCCTTCATTCTTCATCCATTAACAGGGACTGACTACAGGCCTAACACTGAGGGTGAACATGGGGCTATGCCCCCTTCCAATATATTTTATATCCTCACACTTACTCAGATGTAGAGTCTGGTGGAGGGATGATGGGTCATAACTCCAGCCAGGCTAATCAAAGCCAACTAAATGCAGTTAGAAACCTTTGCATTAAGAATTGTGGAAAAGCCAGACATACAGTTTCTACTGGAGTGGTTAAGCATCATGGCAAATAAATGAAAGTCATGGCTCAATGCTGAAAGGAAGATCTGCTTAAAAATGAATCTCAGTAGCAAGTGAGAGAGGGTGCTAGAAGGAGAAGACTGAGCCTCTGGAGTCAATGTAAGCTAAATGTTGGGGCAGACTTCCCTAGTTTCAGTTAGGACTTCACCACTAACAAACCATGGGCCTCTTTGGGCAAGTGGTTAGACTCATGTATGTCTCTCACTGAGGCAGGTGAAAGTATGAATGGAAATCTACCAAGTAAGGTTGCTGGGATAAATGAATGATTTCATTCATAGATAGACAGATACATAATTACACTTATTATAACTAGACTTTGTAGTTTCATGAGCCAATAAATTCCATCTTTTGCTTAATCCAGTTTGATAGCTGACATAATTGATTGATTAGTGGCAGATCTTAAAGTCAGGTCTTCTGATCCTCATTTCAGACAAATTAATTCCCAATCACCATAACCATGCATAGAATTAGGACACTGGATAAGACAGTGGCACAATATATATGTTCTCTGAGTTTATTTAATTACATATCGATGGATGCTAAAGACTAGATATTCAATATCGGGAATTTTTGGTCTTTTAGGTACAATAATGTTACTATGTTAAATAGGAAATTGCCCTTTTTATTTATTCTTTTTCTGTTTATTTCCTTTCTTTTGAGATAAACATTGAAGTTCACAGGAGTCTATGTTATAATGTCTGCAATTTACTTTAAAATAATCAAGCAAAATCCATTAAACAAGACAAAACAAATATAACAAAATGCTAGCAATTACTGTCTGACTGAATAATGGATAATTATAATTATAAAAGCCTCTTAACTTCCTTGTATGTGTGAAAAATTTTATAGAAATATTTTTATTACAATCGCTGTCTTAATTGTATGTCTTCCCCACTTCAATGTAAGCACCGTAAGGGCAAGGTACTTGTCTGCCCTGCTTCCTGTTGTATTCCCAGTGGCTTGATCTGGTACCTGCTCAATAAATACATCATTAAAGGTGAGCAGGTCAGGCCTTGCCAGTTGAGAAGGTGGAGCTTCAGGCCAGGTGCAACTGAAGATGTGGGTGCTACCAGATCCTCTCCTTGCCCCTCATTCCATGCCTGTGTGCTGCTCTCACCTGTGGACACCTGGGCCTCCTCTACCATGGGCTGACCTCTGGGCGCTCAGTCTCTACTAGGAGCTGGTCAGAGGTGCTGAGAAGTTGACTTTCTCCAAGAGTTGCCCTGAACTAGTGATTATCAAAAGATGGGAGATAAATATTTTAGCTTTTATTCCTGTTGGTGGAATACTTCTGAGGCTTATTCTACATTGTCTCTTAGAGGTTCCGAGTATTACTGAGCCCCACTTGCCAACAGCAGCAACCTGCTCATGAGCACACCGTTCACTGGCTCCCTTCCCTTCTCTTCTTTTTCTTTTTCTTTCCTTTCATTACATCTGCACTCCCCTACCAATGCTTCTTGGGATCACTTCCAAAATAAACTACTTACCTTGAAATCCTAGTCTAAGATTAAACTTCTAGGTGGCAACCTAAGAAAGAAAAGTAAAGAAGGTTTAACAAAGCCACCAAGAGTAGTTATTGAGAGGGGATTGGATGGGAAAATTTTCAGGATACACTGAAAAGAACTCCCTCTCCTATTGCTCTGGGGTGATTAAGAGATGGATACTTCTCTCTGGAAATGTCTCATGGTCTATGCATGTCTGACCAGGTCATTCAATTTCCTCCACCAGACATTGGGGAAACCCTGTGCTCAGCACCAGCTTCGCCACTTCTAGAATAAATTACTCAGCTATTCCGTTTTCAAACCCCCTGCTACTCCTCCATGGAGATATTTCTTGGTGCTGGTTTTTGAATCACCAGCCAAAAATTCTTCTCCTCCCTGCATGGTTACTTTGCAGTACAGTAAAGACATATGCTTTTCACTGGGAGCCAAACTTAAATTCCATCCTGGCTTCTTCAAATGCCCTTGGATAAAAATAGGCATTCCTTTCTCCTGCAATCTTTGTGTATTCTTATTTATTAGATATGCTATGTTAAATCCATTAATGGAGCACTTAGGCCTGTGAAACTCTTAAATTGTATCCAACCCCAAACAAGCCCTCATGAAATGAAGTACAAAGCTGAGAAAAAATGAAGTTGCTTTAGCTCCCTGTTTATAACACAGTGTATGATCCAATCTGCTCAGCCACACTACCCAAGACCTCTGTGACTGGAAGCTCCAGAAGTAGTTGGAAGGATCAAACAGAACTCAACTTAGTTTCGCTCCCCTTCTTGGTGGTTTTGTATCCATATCCTATGTCTCATCATCTCTTCCAACATACAATAGCACACACAATTCACAATAACACAACTCTAACCCAGTCAGATCAGAAACTTGTTCCTAATGAGAAAATGATGTTAAAGGTGTGAATGAATCAACTAATAAAGCTTTATCTGCGGGCCCTGGTGGTGAACATCTATAATCCCACTAATTGGGAGGCTGAGATAGGAGGACTGCAGGTTTAAGGCCAGCCTCAGCAATTGAGTGAGGTCCTCAGAAACTTAGTGAGTCTGTTTCAAAATAAAAATAAAATAGGGCTGGGGTATAGAGGTAGAATGTCCCTGGGTTCAATCCCTAGTACCAAAAAAAAAAAACCCAAACAAAAAAACAAAATATCCTCTATCTCCTTTCACATTTCCAAATGTTTCCCCTGAATTTTCATTATAAATCCAGTCACCCACCTGTGAAAATTCAGCATCACCTTTGACTTCTCTTGCTTAAACTTTTCTCAAACTTCTCTCTAAATCTTCCTGGCTCTACCTTTTAAAGTTTCTCTAACTCATCTCCTGGCTTCCAACATGCCATCCTCCCAGGAGTCCCCACCCCCCGTCTCTTTTATACTGCTGCTAGTGAAATTGGTTTAAATATGGGTTGTCTAATATTATCTTATATATCAGTCTCTGGTTTCCAAATAGAATTCAGTCCCTCAACTGAATTCTACTGTCTCTCTTGCTAAGTAGGGCGGCTTTATTTCTCTGCCCAGTTCCTTGAATTCCTATACTTCATCCTCACAAGTCCTAGGGTGTTACCTCAATTTTCCTGCCACCATGCCATTATTTAAACTCATCTTTCTAGATGACCTTCTCAAATACACATTTGTCAAAGTCCCATTGTTCAAATTTTATTTAGTTCTCATATAATCATGAACTTTCTCTTTACCCAAAATACCATAGCACATGGTTTCTCAAAAATAAAATTTATAATCTTGTTTCAGAATGATGAATTTTTTGGTATATGTGTTTTCCTCATTTGCTGGTAAGCTTTTAGAAGATGGCAACTGATTCATTTCAAAATCTCCTCTTAGACCTTAGAACAGTGCTCTACACATAGCAGGGGTTCAGTCATAGTAAATGAAACCCCTAAGCATAATAATGGGAGAAAGTGGGGTTTGACTCCTAGAAATGCAAATAAGAATAGAACAATAGCTACACTTCTAACCATTGCCAATCTCTTCTGTGAGAACCAACAACTAAAGAAGCGAAACTTCTATGCATGTACTGTAGTGAGCAGGTTCTGATATGACTTTCAGGGGTTTCTGCCTCCTGGTTTCCCTGTGCGTGGATAATCTTCTCTGATCTCACACCTCACTTCTGATGAGTAAACTCTGGCAGAAGGGATGGAGTGTCACTTTCATGGTTCAGTTATCAGCAGTTGTGACATGGGTCTTGCTAGTACTCTCTCTTCGGTTGGTATTCTCTTCTGTCCTCTTGTTAACTGACAGCCATATTGTGAGGTGTTGTGTGGAGAGGCTCACATAGCGAGGAACTGAGGAAGCCCCCTAGCTAAAACCTTGCAAGAAACCAATTCAGGCCTCAGTCCAACAGCCTGTGAGAAGCTGAATCCTGTATGAATTAAGTAGCAAATCCTTCTTAGTTGTGACTTGAGATGATTACAGCCTGATCTGTGACCCAGAGCGCAAGGACCCACATAATCTGTGCCCAGATTCTTTTGAAGAACAGAGATCACGCATGCTGTTGATTCCAACCACTATGTTTTGGAGTTGTTTGTTATGTAACCTAGACATTTACTTTTGAAAACTTTTATCGCCATATTCAGGTGATCAGGACATATTTTCTTATCAATCAATGGCCAGTGGATCTATCTACATTATTCATCTATCCTCTCTACATCTTCCTTTTGGGGGGCTTCTTATAAAGATTGTGAGCTACTAGTAGCATGATTTATACATTTATCTTCATAGATTTAATACATAATTATGTAAAATTAGGAATTTGATATGATCTTACAACAAATCTTAGTACAAATATATCATTTATTAGTCACCTAATGGGCCAGGCATTTTAAGTAGTAACTATTTTCCAAATTCTACAAATAAGGAAACAAGAATCAAGTCAAGACATTTGCTCAAGGTCACACATCCAGCAAAGGTTGAAATCTTATTTCAAGTTCAGATGAGTATACCGTAAAAACCAAGATCTCTCCAGACAAAAGCTGTTAGCTGTAGCTGCCTATTGAAATCACCTGAGGAACATTAGATTAACAATGAAAGATTCTGATTTAATTTAGGCTATTGCTTGGGCACTGGGATTTTTTAAAAGCTGTCCACATGGTTCTATTATGTAGCCAATTTGAGAAAAACTAGATACAGCATAGATCTTCCCAAACCCTGTTCATTTCCAGTGGAATTTGGTTTGACTCTGTGATTTCACCCAATTCCTCAGTTTTGAGCTAATTACCTGAATCCTTGCTGGAAAGGACAAAGTTTCACAATGACAGAAGAATCTGTTGAGTACATACTGTGGGGAGAAGCACTTTAGGTGAGGAAGAAATTGAGGGGAAATCATAAACTCTGACCTTGTGCTGCAAGGTCACTGACTGGAGGAGGAGATTTTATTACAGAGTAGGAAATTGGTCAGCAGTTTTCCCCACATCTTATATAGCCACACTATTTACTCATATTTCAGTTGTCCTTGAGTAGTGGTCATTTGCCTTGAATGATAGTATTTTAGAGCCAGAAGGGAACCTAGAATTCAATTGCTTTGTGCACAAGGAAACTGGATCTTCAAGAGGAGAAATGCTTTGCTAAAAGCCACCGAGTACATCAGTGGCAGAAGTAGGTTTAGTTTAGATATTTTGACTCCTAGACTATGGGTCATTCAAGTTCAGATGAGTACACCATCTTTCCATTACACCACAGAAAACTTTTCTTTATGGAATTCTAGGTATTCTAGGTAGGTATATGGTAGTCAAAGATTATGAAATTATGGGCTATACACACAATGGAATTCTACTCAGCTGTAAAGAAGAACAAAATTATGTCATTTGCAGGAAAATGGATGGAACTAGAGAATATTACACTAAGTGAGATGAACCAGTCACAAAAAGTGAAGGGTCATAGGTTTTCTCTCTTCTGTGGAAGTTAGGGAGAAATTGGGATACAAAATTGACTCCAGATAAAGGAGGAGAAACCCCAGTGGGAAAGGAGGTGTGGGGAAGACTTAACAAAGGAAATACTTTAATTGATGAGCAATTATGTACATCTATGAAATTATCAATGCCAATCTTAATATTGTATATGGAGAAGGGGAGGGAATAGGATGGGATCAAGGGGAAATTGATCAAGTGCCCTTTGCATGTATGTCCTTACCACTTTGAACTTCATTATGGTGTGTGATTACAATGCACCAATAAAAGTATATTTAAAAAAAGAGATGCATTCAAGGGTAGACTAAGCTATCTCTTAATAGGGATAGAAGAAGTGGTATTCAGACATAATTGGGAAATTAAATCTGATAACTTATAAAATCCCTTCCAAGATGGAGATTCTGCAATATGAAAGATTATTTCTCCAAACAGAAGATTCATGGTTGTTGGAATTTTCATGGATTCTTTAAATAAGTGTTTAATTCATTCAAGACTTTCGTTCATTCGATGCATATTTAGCAAGCATCTGCTTTATGCATGTTGAATACAATCAATGCATGAATAACGCAAGACTGAAGTGGTGGCTTTCTTATTATCTTGAGTATATCTCTCCACTCCTGACCTCCCATCTTCCTATAAGCATCTCTCTACTTTCAAGTATTCATTTAACAGTTTTAGAAAGTCAAATCCAACCTAATTGGTAGCTATTGAGAAAATCGGGTGTATGTGTAGCATAATTTTTATATGTAGTTGAGTTTCCCATAGGGATTGTATTTAAGTCATGAATCAAGTTGGGGTATATCACTATCATAGCAATAATTACATTTTTCCAATTGATAAACTTGGGATGCCTTTCCACTTATCTATATCTTTCTCAATTTCTGTTAATAGTATTTTGTGGGTCTTAGTGTAAAAGTCTTACATTTCTCTTATGAAATTTATTCTTAAGGATTTTGTTCTTTTTATCTTGTTGTAAACGAAGTTATTTTCTTAAATTATTTTTTTGTATTATTCATTGTTAATATATAAAATATAAGCTGGGCATGATGGTGTACGCTTGTAATCCCAGCACTTTGGAAACTGAGACAGAAGGATGGCAAGTTTGAAGCCAGCCCCAGCAACTCAGTGAGGCTCTCAGCACCTTAGTGAGACCCTGTTTCCAAATAAAAAATAAAATATGGCTGGGGGTATATCCTGGAGGTAGAAAACCTCTGGGTTCCATCCCCAGTACCACAAAAAGCAGGGTCTGGGGATGTAGCTTGGAGGTAGAATGCCCCCAGGTTTAATCTCCAGCACAACAACAACAAAAATTAAGTTTCATGGGATAATCTTATAACCTGCAATCTGGCTGAACTCATGTTTTAGTTATAACAGGTTTTATAGATTATTGACAATTTTCTCTACAAAACATCATGCCATTTATAAATGGATATTTTTTAATTCTTCTAATTTGATCTGAATATCTTTTCCTTCATTATCTACCCTAATGGTCCTGCTTGAACTCCAGCATAATGTTCAATAGAGTATCAAGAGAGGACAATCTTGTCTTGCTCCTCATTTTAGGGGTAAGGAATTAGTTTCTCACTAAAAAGTATTCACTAACAAATGTGGGTCCTCAATAAATGAGAAAGATCAGTTTCTAGTTTGTTGAGGGTTTATCATGAAAGGATGCTTTTTTCTATCAAATGATATTTCCATGACTATTAAGATGATCATGTGTTTTTGCTCTTTATTCTATTAATATGATGTATTACACTGATTTTCATATTTTAAACCCACTTTGCATTCCTAGGATTAATTCTACTTTGTCAGTGTATGTAATCTTTCATATGTTGTTGGTTTATTAGTAATTTGTTGGGGATTTTCATCTACATTCTTAAGGAATATTGATCTCTAGTTTTTTTTTTCCTTATGATATCTTTGTCTACTTTTTGTATCCGTGTAATAGTATCCTTGTACAATGAACTGGAAAGTGTTCCTCCTCTTCCATTTTTGTGGAAGATTATATGAAGATTTGGTGTTAGGTCAGTAAAGATTGTCTAGTCTGAGAAACAAAAAGGAAAAACAAAGAATGCAAAATAAACAGATTCTCGTAGGCCCGTGAGACACCGTCAACGGTAACAACACGCACAGCCCTGCTGGCCTTGCATTTGCACTTGGCAGTAATTAACAGGGTGAGCAGCAGCCATGGAAAATGTGCGCTTCCTTTCACTTCCATCTCTACAGCTATTCTTTTACGCCAGGCAAACTTTGCTGATTTTATGTTACCTGCCTATCTCCCAAAGGAACTGCATTTGCAACCTTTAAAATAGAACGTCTTAGATAAGAAAAAGGACATTTTAGGAAAGGAAAAGAGAAGAAACAAAGAATAAGAGGTAAGAGGTGTGTGGTGTGATGGAGGGGAGTGAGGATGGGTTTGGCTGATGGGTTTGTGGGAGGACAATAGAAAATATATCTGGAGAGAGTAGCTGAAGTTCTAATGTGGAGGGGATGCACAGAGCATCACAGAGCAGTGGTTTGATATTCCATTTTGGAGTGCTTCATGTGCAGCAGAGAACAGGAAAGTCAAGTATCTTATTTGATCCCTGCAGGTATCATCTAAACAGAGATTACATTCACTACTCTATAGACACAAAGGTTAAGGCTGAGAGTCCGTTCAGCTGTCTATAATTAATGACAATGCTGGAACTGGAATCTAGATCTCTCAGCTCTGTCTCATTGCCAATAAAGAGACAAGCTATTCATCACAAATAGCACATGGGCCAGAACTTAATTTATCTCACTCTCTACTTCATTCTTGGTACCTAGAACAATACTAGCACTTGGATGGAAGAAATTACTGAATTCTGCCAACCACAATCTGCTTACTCACAGGTGGGATATCCCTGGCTCCCACAGGGACTCGGAGCATAGAGAGCTCCGAAGCTGTAACCCTGCACAGCTGGGCTCCAGGTCCTGGAAGGTAAAAAGTTTTACCCCAGAGCAGCTGAGTTCCAGCTTCCAGTTCCTTGCATAAATGCACCTGCTCCTTTGTTGGGACTTTTCTGTTTTAAAGGCACCTGAGACTGGGCTCATCACAGAACTTAAAATGGGAAAGTCTAGCTCACCTTTGAGATGGTGGTGGGTAGGTTGGCAGTGGGCAAGGACTGGAGGCCATGGTGACAGGCAGTTGGCATTTGAAAAACATACTGTTTTCAGGTCATTCCCAATAGCTCTACAAGATGTGGTCACTATTTACTTAGACAGGGATATCTCTACTGAACTTTGTGCCCTCTGAAAAGTATTTCCTTTTTTATTTTTCTTGGTACTAGGGATTGAACCCAGGGGGATCCTACCTCTGAGCTATGGCCCCAGACCTTTTTAGTTTTTGTTGTGACACTGGGTCTTGCTAAGTTGCTGAGGCTGGCCTCAAACCTGCGATCCTCCTGTCTCCTGTGTCAGCCTCCCAAGTACTGGAATTACAGGTGTGCACCACTGCACTGGGCTTGAAAAGATACTCTTGAGACCTTACATCAATGTGTGACTTCCTTGTATTTGTGATGTGTTTCTGGATGATCAGATTTAGAGTGTGGTATTACAAAAGGTTGCTAAATTTCCAAGGCCTGGAACATAACTGTTACCTTACATTGTATTTTGTTCAGTCATAAATTAGTGAACATGTACCCAAGACTCTTGGTTTAGAACAAAGTGCACCAGACAGGGAATCCAGAGGCCTGGGGCTTGTATGTGTTCCTCTAAAATAACCCTTAGCTGGTCCTATGATATCACTGAGTTGCAGAGGCTTTCCTTGTTAAAAAAAAAAAAAGCCGGGTGTGGTGGTGGTGCACACCAGTAATCCCAATAAGTACATGGGGAGGCTGATACAGGAGGATTGTAGATTGGAGGCCAGCCTCAGTAACCTAGTAAGATCTCCCAGTACTGAATAAAAATAGGGTTTCATATGTTCATATTTCCTTAGGAACTTTTGGGTTTCCGGTTCATTTGCTTGAGTTCCAGAAAGTTCTCTGAGAAGCTTCAAATTCTGTGATTGGTTTTATTGTTATTGTTGTGCCTAATTCCAATTGAAAGAAATAAGGGGTTAGTTACATTTATGACATATTTTTACACTGATCTCAAAAGGTTCCAACCAAATTAAATATTTGCTCTAACAATATTCTGTGTTTGTATAGCATCATGTAATTTTTGAAAATAACATGAATTACCTAATTTATTTTGCTTTTCTCTACAGAAACTGTTAAGGAGGCCAGATAGGCGATGGCAACTTAAAAAAGTTATTCTCATTTTATATACAAGGAAACAACCTCAAGGGATTTTAGCAATTTGTCTAGAATAGTCTGACTAATTAATGGAAGAGGTGGGACCAGAACCTCGGTCACCTGATGCGTGGCCTAGACCTCTGAAAACTGTTATCAAACAACTACTATGTGCAGTCATTGTGCCAGACACTGGATACATCTTAATTTTTTAATATTAGTGCATTGTGCATTGTAATTATACATAGTAGTGAGATTCAAAGTGATACATTCATGGATGTACACAACATCTCTTGATGTGTTTCCTTCCATAACCCCCCTCTTCCTTCTTCCTGAACATGGTAGTGAGATTGGTAGTGACACATGCGCATGTGAACACAACAGTATTTGATCAGGTTGCTTCCTCAAGACCTCCTTTTTCCTCTCCCTTACTCCCATCTCCAATCCCCTTCCACTATTCTACTGGTCTCTCTCCTCATTTTTATGAAGTCCCTTTTCTTTCCTATTTTCTCTCTAGCTTCTACATATGAGAGATGGTCTGATGGCTGATCTGACTTAGCATGATGTTCCTAGTTCAATCCCCTTTCCTGAAAATGACATAACTTTGTTCTTCTTTATAGCTGAGTAAATCTATGGCTTGTGAGCAAACGTTCAGATCTGTGAATGGACTGCAGTCCCCGCAGGGAGGACCCTGCACCAAGGAGTGTTCAGCTAACAAAACAGGTCAGGTATTCATTTCTTTGCTCAGCCAGTGTGTGGTGGGGCTGTTTTGTTTTAGCATTGCTTAAGTCCTAGGTTTACACGGGTGATTCTGCCAGAATTCCTGTCTCCAAGGAGCTTCAGTCTTGTTGTCAAGAAACCTGTGTGCCAGATTCAGAAGAAGAAGGGATTGGGTTAATCTGAGGAGTTTGGGCTCAGTGACTGGGTGAATGGTGACACCATTGAGTGTCCTTAAGTCTGCATAAGGACTGAGGTCATCAGAGATGCAGTCGACACATGTCCAGCGAGGGGTCACACTTCTGCCTTCATGCCTCTCTGAGTAAATGTCTCCAAATGACACGACACAGAGGCACCTTCAGACACGATTTGGAAATGGAGCTGTTTGAGGCTGGTGGAAATAACATTAGAAACGCATATGATTCTATTCATTTGTGAACGAGGGATCACATACAGCTCTCCCAGCTTTGTTTGTACAGCTTTAACGTTTTAGCAAGGTATCTTATTTTCAAGTCTAAAGATCTTCACTCTGTCCACTCTTTTTTTGATGGGGGGGCTACTTTTGTCCTCATTGACCTTTATGATTTTGTTCTCACTATTCCTCTACACACACTTTATACTTCTCTCGTCACGTGAGCATCTCTTACCTGCTCCATATTTTCCTCCCTCTGTTTCTTTGTTCACACTGTCTTCTCCCCACTACCTAAAATAATGTCTTCTCCTCATGATTTCATGCATGAATCAGATCTGGCTTTAAAAGTTCAGCTGAAATCTTGTTTACTCTATGAAAAATATTTTTATCATCTTTCAGCTAGAAATTCTTCTCTTTCAAATTTCCAAGCATGTTACCTGTACCTATTCGTACAGATTTTATTACTTGATACTTCGTGTTGTAGTTATTATCTCCAAGTGTTATCTGACTTTCTAGAGCTGTGGAGGGAATGCAAACAGAATGTTCCAGAGACTCTGTATCATCTTTCTCACAGTAGCCCCTGCTCAAGGAGACTTCAGGGACCTTTCTCTAGTTTCTGAGATGGAGAAAAAACACAGATTCTAAAGGTCTTTTTATATGAAATATAAATTTTCTAGCTGGCTTGATAGGTAAAATAGACAAGAGATACATTTCTGAGGAGTAAAATATCATGAGCCTTGGACAGAGACAGTAGGAGTGAAGGACTAAGGAGAAGAGAGCATGCCACTGGGATCATCAGGCACAGAGAGCTCAATGACTCAGGCGACAATGGGATGAAGGACAGGAAGAAGACGAGCAGGCCGGTTCTGGCGGTGACAACTCCAGGTAGACGGTGTGATGGCTTGGCTTCCTCAGGAAACAGTCTGGCCTGCAGATCAGCATGGAGGTGCTTTCTTAGGGTGTTTTTGGAAAAAACACAAGTGTAAGAGAAGAGGAAAAAAATGAGACTGTACAGTGGGAGACATGCTGGAATAAAGTCCACAGAATCTGCGTAGAATCCTTAGCTGAGCCTGTGAGAATGCTGAAGACGAGACGGTCTTTCAGAGCTGTCCGGAGGTAGGGAGAGGGATGGGGCTTGGTCAAGCAACCCTTGGATGTAGTCCATCCCAGGAAGGGCCACGTTTTCCAGCAAGATGACATCTTTCAAAAGACAGGTGAGGTCTGTCTGTGAGCAGTGCGTGTAGCAGCTGGGATGGGAAGTCTGAGTGTGTAAAAGGGGATCAGAGCTGTGCATGCTGCTGACTGACACGAGGTGTTTGTGTACTGAGGGGCACTGTGGGTGACTTGGAAGACAAGATGACACGGTTATAACATTACCTTTCAGCTTCTGAACTGAGGCTCTAAGCAGCCTCAGAGGGCTTAGTTTCTATTAGTCAGGACACTTGTGATGAAAATTATCCTATAAACTGTGACCTCTATTCAATTATGAAAATGCAGTCTTACTTGAGGCCTTATTTTTGATGGGGACAATACCAGACAACCCATCACTATGGGCCCCTGTGCCTTGAACATAGCATAGTCTTCAGTAAATGACTGTTGAATGAATAAATGACCAGCTAAACTCACTGACCTACTAGAGAACTGACTATCATGGCATGTCATATGGCCTTCATGTCACTGGCTTTAAAAGCCCCTTGCGTATTGCGTATTTTCTCATTTTAATCTTGATTTCTGCTAAGACTGTCAATATTCATGTCTCATGCTTTGGTTATTCTTATTTCTTTTTATATTTGAAAGGCACATTGTGTGTGTGTGTGTGTGTGTGTGTGTGTGTGTGTGTGTGTATGGTCTTTTCTCTTTGGCATTGAAGTAGCTCTATTCCTTTGTTCCTTTTGCACCTGAGGGGTATATGCATGTGTGTTTGATCTCCAGCACATCTTTCTCCTGGCCTGGAATGAAAGTGTCTCATTTATAACATCCCGTCTTCACCACCCAGAAACAGAAAGGTCCTTGTGAAAACTCAAATAAAAGTGCATGGAACAGAGAGGCAGTCTCTTAGCAATGCCCCTTGGCCAGCTGCCTGGATCTTACCTAAGCCCTTCTCAACTGAGTCTAAGCCAGGGGTGGTCTAGGGCTTGTTTCCTGGCTTTGGTAACATCTAGACAGAAAGAGAACGTCATGGGTGTAAGAGAAAATAAACTAACATGAGGATCAAAACAGATCCAAGAAGGGCAAAAAGGGATAATTAAAAATTAATTAACCTTCTCTAATCCTCAATTTTCTCATCTATCAAGTACAGATAATAGTACCTACTTCATATATGTTATTAAGATATCACCTAACACATAGCACCTGGTATGTAGTCAGTCTTCAATAAATTGGCATTTTATTGCTCTGTAAGTACTATTATCATTACAATGCAAAGGATGGACAATAGAACAGTGTATTAAACAAAAAAGTAATATCCTTAGAAGCAGTTAAAGACATGGAAAGAAAAAGCAGCCAATGATGATGATGACAAGGTGGGTTTCAAGTGGGCCGAAAACAGTTATTTGTAATATGTTTATAAGAGACTTTACAGTTACTTGAAGAGAGTATAGAACCAACACTTCAACATATAGACACTTGTAAAAACTTCCTCAATAAAACCCCAAAGACACAAGAAATTAAGACAAGGATTAATATGTGGGATTGCATTAAACTGAAGAGCTTCTGTGCAGCAAAAGAAACTATCAAGAACCTTAATAGACAGCCAACAAAATGGGAGAAGATCATCTCCAGCTACTCCTCTGATAGAGGACTAACATCTAGCATATACAAAGAACTCAAGTAACTTACTGACAAAACCAGCAAATAACCCAATCAAAAAATGGACAATTGAACTAAGTGGACATTTCACAAAAGAAGAAATACAAATAGCCAATAAATATATGAAAAAATGTTCAACATCATTAGCAATCAGAGAGAGCCAAATCAAAACTACTAAGAGATTTCACCTAACCCCAATTAGAATGACAATCATTAAAAAATAATAATAAATGCTGGTGAGGATGTGGAGAAGTAGGAACTCTGATACATTGTTGGTGGGATTGCAAATTGGTGCAACCACTTTGGAAATCAGTGTAGAGGGTCCTCAGAAGACTGGGAATGATTCTAACATATGAACCAGCTATATCACTCCTGGGTATCTACCCAAAGGAATGGAAACAAAACTACCAGAGTAATGCATGCATATCTATGTTTATAGCAGCACAATTAATAATAGTCAAACTATAGAACCAGCTGAGATGTCCATCAACAGATGAATGGATTACAAAATTATGGGATATACACACAATGGAATTCTACTCAGCCATAAAGAAGAACAAAATTATGGCATATTCAGGAAAATGGATGGAACTAGAGAAGATTATGCTATGTGAGATTAGTAGTCACAAAAAGTGAAAGGTCAGATGTTTTCCCTCATATGTGGAAACTAGGAAGAAATGGGGACACAAGAGGGACTAGACAAAGGCGAGAAAACCCTAGTGGAGTGAAGGAGGGGACCTAAGGAAGGGATGTGGGAGCAGAGAGGGAGACTTGATGAAAGAAACACTTCAATAGACATGATGTACACGCAGAAAATTACCAATGCCAATCACAGTGTCATACCAGGGAGGATGAGGGAGTGGGGTGGGAGCTGGGGAAGGCTCACTGATTTCTGTGTGTGTGTGTGTGTGTGTGTGTGTGTGTGTGTGTGTGTGTGAGAGAGAGAGAGAGAGAGAGAGAGAGAGAGAGTGAGAGGGAGGGAGGGAGGAGAGGAGAGGAGAGGAGAGGGGAGAGACAGAGAGAGGGAGAGAGAGAGAGAGAGGAGAGAGAGAGAGAGAGAGAGAGAGAGAGAGAGAGCACACTGGGCTGGGACTCAAGACAAGTCTCTTTCACGGTGTTTGGGCAAACTCTTGAGTTTACCTAAAGTCCATGGGATCATATGTACAATAACAGTATGGAATAGATCCTTTCTGGTCTCCACAGTATCCACATGCTCTCCTGTAGTCCTCCACTTCCCTCGCAGTTCAGCTGTGAATTTTTTCTGACCAGCTAGCCATGTTCAGAACGGATGTGTATGGACTGAAGGGCAGGTGTGTAGTCTGCAATTTGCCCCTTTCCTGCAACAGTGAGTATAGACGGTATGGGTTGAGTGATGTAGCCACAAAATGGAAATTCCTGAGTTATGCCACACATTAGAACTGCTCTGGAGAGCCGGGCGTGGTGGCGCATGCTTGTAATCCCAGTACTTTGGGAGGTGGAGACCGGAGGATCCGGGTTCGTGGCCAGCCTCAGCTCTCTCTCTCTCTGTCTCTCTCTCTCTACCTAGTGAGGCCCTCCGCAACTTCGTGAGACCCGGTTTCAAAATAAAGCATAAAAAATAGGGCCAGGGGCGTAGCGCGGAGGTAGAACGCCCCTGGGTTCAATCCCTGGTACCGCAAAAAAAAAAAAAAAAAAAGAACTGCTCTGGAGAGCTCCTGAACTTTCCGAGTGAGCAGTCTATTATGAAAACCATTTAAGCATATTTACCTGGTTAAGCCGTTGGGTTTTGAGTTTGCTCGTGAATGTAACATAATATATTCTAATCTAACATGAATGGCATAGGATTAGATGACACAGAAGATTTATTCCAGCTCATGGTTTGTTCTCATTCTGACTGTTAGGACGAGTGGAGAATGTGAACACTGTACGTGAACATTTCTCTGGCCTGTTTTTGGCCATGTGGAACTTAGGATCTACTTTGTAAAGATCTACATCATATATGTGACATGCATGCATATTTATCCATATCTGTATTTTATTGGTGTGAATAACTATTTATTTTACTGTTTTTAACCACATTGTATTCCTATTTACTGTAACTCAAAGTGGGATTAAAAATAATGGCCCAGTGTGTAATTTAAAAAAAATAACTTAGTGATAGTAAAAGGAAAATAGAAGAGAAAATATTAAATTAGTATTCACTGAATCAAAGGATTTAATGATATAGTTTTGTCTGTTTAGTTTTCATTAAAGTTTAAAAATAAGTAGAGCTATGTGACTATTTGAATTAGAGCATTGTGCCTAAAAGAGAATACATATAAATATGGGGAGTTTCAAACTATGACAAAATTATTATGAACCAACAATGCATATCTCACCAAGAACAACTGCAGTATAGCCACCCCCCACACACACACACTCATACACACATCCTCAAACTGCGAATCTGTGCACAACTCTTAAATAATAGTAGAACCAAATATCTGAGAGTTAGGGTTCTGAAGTGAAACATCTCTCATCCTCTGAATAAATTTATAAAAGTTATTTAGTATTTCTAAGCCTCAATATCATAAAATGTAAAGAGGAAATAACTCATGGAGTTATTCTGAAGGATAATCAACAATGATGAGTGTAAAATACCTAACATAATGCTTGGCATAGAGGAAGCACTAATAAAAGTTAGCAATCACCCTAATTAAACCACTTCAAAGAAGAGAGTAGTCCTCCTAGCATAGAAGACCGATTATCTTTCTGGCTGGTGAGACCATGTGTTTGGGATGATGTAGTCACTTCTGAACTAACGTGGTCTCTTGTACCAGATTTCTTTGCAATTGAACATGATTTGTTTCCTTGATACCTACCTTTCATAAAAAGGCTTTTCTATATAGCTAAAGACCTTGCTGTCTCCAGAAAATGGGCATTAGTCCCTGTCTGTCTCTATCCAGCCTGTAGATACATCACATACTTCTCAAAAAGGGGAAAGCTAAAGTCTGATCTTCTGCAGGGGAATGGGAAGGCAGGTAATAACTACCTTCCCATCTTTTGGAATTTTCTCATATAAATTCATAGGACAGTTTTTTTATTTTTGGTAAAAATGGATGTATTTTCTAAATGCATAATGTTGTATAAAATTTTAAGATCTCTTGCCTATTGTGCATAGTAATTGGAAGATTGACTTAAATTGGTTTTCTATAACTAAAATTAACAATAACCCAAGTAAGGTAGAGTGAGTATATTAATTTCAGATAAAACAGACTTGAAAACAAGAAATATTGCTAGTTTCAAAAAGAGACATTTTAAAATGATAAAAAAGAGACATTTTAAAATGATAAAAGGTCTAATTCACCAAGAAATTATAACAATTTAAAATATATGTTCTCCTAAATTCAGAAAAATATGATAGAACTGAAAAGAGAAAGAAACAAATCCATAGTCATATTTGAATATTACAACACTCTTATCTTAACAATGGATAGAAAAGGCATTTAAGTAAATTAAATGGCGTTATATGTTTTAAAAATGATTCTAGAAAAATGAATATTTATATTTATAACTCTTTACACAAAAATGAGCTCCATAGAGATATTGTGAATGTAAGCCAGATGTTGTGGGACACACCTGTAATCCCAATACTTGGGAGGCTTGAGACAGGAGGATCACAGGTTCAAGACCAGCCTTAGCAATTTAGTTAGATTCTCAGCAACCTTATTTCAAAAAAATAAAAAAGGGCTGGGAACATAGCTTGGAGGTAGAATGTGTCTGGGTTCAATTCCCAGTATCACACAAACACACACACATACACATATGCACACACACATAGATATTATGAGTGTGAATATAAGAGCAAGAACCATAAATTTTTATTTTAAAATGAGCATGGAAGAAAATATTTATGCTCTTCAGTTAAACAAGCATTTGTTAGGCAAGACACAAAGATTTCTTAACATAAAATAATTTTTGATATTTTGGACTAGATAGAAAAGAATTCTGCTCATCAAAAGATACCACTAAGTAAATGAATGTCCAATACATAGACTGGAAAAATATTTGAAAAGTGTTTTACTGATAGTACACTTATATAAAGTCTATATAAAGAGTTCCACAAAACAACAAACGGAAAAACAGCTCCATAAAAATGGGCAAAAGTTGTGCACAGACACTTCTTAAACAAAACATACAAATGATTAACAAACACATGAAGTTTAGTACAATTATTCAGCAATGACATGTAATTAAATATCAATTAGATGCCATTTCATAATCACTATGGTAACTAAGATTAAAAAGACTACCAAATGAGGGCCAGGATGTGGAGAGACTGGAACTCTCACCTATTGTCCTGGAAATATGAGGGGGCACACTTACTACCAGGTAGCTGTTCTATTCCCAGGCATTTATTCAAGGAGAATGAAAATTTTTGACTACAAAAATATTGCATAAATTCCTTAATGAAACCTGATATATAATAATTAAAATCCAGAAACAGCTCAGGTATCCACCAATAGGTAAAGAGATAAATAGTGGTATATTCCAACAATAGAAAATTACTAACCAAAAAAATTGTACAAATTGCTGATAGTCCTGGTCAGCATTCTCACAGCCATAATGTAAGAACATGACCGTGTAACTTAGAGGAAAGAAGATTTATTTTCTTACGGTTTGTGGTTCAGTCCATGTGAAGTTGGGGACCGTGGATCCCAGGACATGGCAGTGGGAGGCGGAGAGAGAAAGACCACAAGGGCTGTGTTTCTCACATCATGGAGATCTGAAGCAAGAGAGAGGGAGTGTGGGTAGGAGGAACCATATATAATCCCCAAGGATGACCCCACACACCAGGATCCGCCTCTCCTGCCACACCCTACCAGCCTAGGCCACTACCCCCATAAATCCACTAAACGGATTTATCCACTGCGGGGATTACAACCCCCATGACTCAATTATATCAACCCTGCATATTAATAAATGAGCTCTTTAGGAGACATTTTATATCTAACTATAACACTAATACACAAATTACATAAATGTGCTGTCAAACTATTAAGTTGAGTGAAAGGAGGCAAAGGTAAGAGAATACACAGTGCAGATTTCCTTTTGATATAAAATCCCACAATGATCAAAATGAATCTCTGTTGACAGAAATCAAAAGTGCTTGCCTTTTTGAGCAAGAGGGGGAGGTGACAAATGACTAGAAATGTCACCGTCTGCGTGTGGCACCACCAAGCCTGACCCACTCAGTGTCCGGCTGCTGACAGGAAATGTTCTCTGCCCTTTGACCTACACTCTGCCCTCTGCCGAGTTCTATGCCATGAGATTGCTTCATCTTCCTGTGAGAAAAACGAATATTCATTTTGCAATGTGGATGTGTCTGCTTACATGAAGCAGAGAACGCAATGTTGGGGAGTAGATAACCTGGGAGTGAAATGTGGAGATGTGTGGTCTGCCCATCCTACCCTTGAAACAGCTTTCCTCGAACTTTGATGTAAAGAGGCATGGAAGAGACATTGAATCGCTTTGATGGGCAATTGTTCTGGAACAGCCTCTGTGACATCTGAACTGGGGACAGAGTATTGGTCCACCAGTGCTGTCATGCGCTGAGGATGGCTTATCTATACCATAAAGAATCTTCATCCTGAAGACCTTTCCTTAGTACAATGGTGTTACAAACAGGATTAACTCTGTATGAACTCTGTCTGTGAAGAATGCCACTGACTCAGCATCTCTGTTAAATGACTTCATGTCTGGATTTAACCCAAAAACACCCTCTGCGATTTCTGTGCTGGAGAGAGAGGGTCCTGACAGACACAATGCCCCTTTATCTAAAGCCATCCAAATCCTTTTTCCTGTCCTTCCCCTTGTGTAGTTATCTCTGCTCCAGATAGCCAGGTGATGGCTGCTGAGAATAGAAAGAGCAGACAGGGTCATTGTCACTGTGGTTAGGGGCACGTCACTGAAACACGTTAAAGGGACGTTTGATATTTGTCATTCTGTTTTCCTCCAACATCCTTTTGTTTTCTTCTGCTTTGAATATATTTGCTTAATATCCACAACATTTTGCTAGGCTTAAGGAAGAGAGCAGAGCAGCTTTTTCTCATGCCAGGGTACCAGGTCATGAAGCCGTGAGTTTTACTGAATATATATATATATATATATATATATATATATATATATATATCTTAAGTGCTAGGACTTGTTGGGGATATTATGTTCAAAGCCTCCCAAGGTTCTTGTTGCTACAATGACTGTTCATATCCCTCTTTTTATACAATTTTCACCACAGCCTGAGGAGTCATTTTAGTGCCATTATGATCATCACCATTGTTAGTTGTCTTTTATAGATGAGAATACAGGGCCTGGGAGAGGCCTGTATATCATACAGTTAGATATGTAGGGCTGGGACTCATACCAGACTATCAGATTGTGGATCCTGGATTCTGGATTCCAGGTTGTGCACACTGTACCACAGTTGATTCTAAACTCATAAGTACTCTTAAGCATAATTGAGATGAATCAAATAGCAATGTTCTCACCCTCACTTGTCACATAGGCTAGCACTCTTAGGACAGATGCATTCTGGTCATGCTTGCAGAAGTCAGTTATCTTCATCGGTCCTCTGGAGTTTCAAGAATGGCTCTTGGTCAATGACAATGTACTTTTACCTATGGCGGTTAGAACCCAAATCAATTCTTGGAATACTACAGGAAGGAAATGTGTCTTATAACTCCCCCCAAAATTCTTGGTCTAAGATAGCACAGATCAAAGACTTGATTACTAGAAAAAGTCCAAGGACAATTAATAATATGGTATATGATACTATGATAATAGTAATGTGACACACGACGATATGAAGGAATTATTAAATATTTGGGATCAAAGTCTACCTACATGCCATCTTATCACACACTCCACTGGTTTATGGATGAAAAAGCTAAATTTCAGAGTGCTGAGGAAATAGGTCCCAAATCATTTCTTCATTATGATGTTCTTTCTTACACCTCTCTTCTCTATCTCCAAATCTAGTACTCTTTCTATAACACTGCAGTAAGAGTCATTGCGATCATCTCTTCTGTGTGTGAATGCAACCATATTCATTCGGCACCTGTCACAAAGAGATGGAAGGAAATTGACAATTTCAAATATGAAGACACCACCCCAGCTTAACTCTACGAGCCTCTCTTAAAGTGAGCATAAGCTTTGAGTTATGAGTCTGCTCTTATCTTAGTTAATCTCAAATCTCAAGGCCCACCAAGACTTTCATCGTGACCATCTTCTGCTTCTTGTTATGGTTCTAGCGTCTTACATTTTGTCATTTTTTTGGTACCAATCTAAGCCCAGTATTTCATTGCTGCTCAACCAAATAAATAGTAATCTCTTTGAAATCTAATTTAGGGAAAAAATGGCTGCACAGGATATTGCAGAATTGAGAATTTTAGGTGTACTTTAAATAGAGAAAACACAGTGTTCTTGCTTTGCAACGAATTTAGATTTGCTCCCTCATTCCACCCTAGAAGGATAGGATTGCATGATATCATTGTTAATAGTAGCTCTTTGTGATAGTCAATCTAGGTTGTCACTTGACCTGATCATGACACACCCAAGATTATGTGATTTTGGGTGTGTAACAGCAGATTAAACGGAAAGCCCTGCCCTGAATGTAGGCAGCAGGATTCAGGCAGCTCTTCTCCGAAGAGCTTCCTGATCTTCATGTCTTGGACTGGGACTGAATTAGTGGTTGCTCCAATCCTAAGACTCCAGCTCTTAGACCGTTCGACCAGCTACTGGTTCCTCTGACTCTCCACGAGCAGTCAGAACCTGGGACTACATTGCTTCAAACTGTAAGCCCATCTGATAAATCCTTTTTTTCAAATATACTCATTCTGTGTATTCTGTTAATCTAGAGAACCCTGTCCAATACACTCTTTTTCTCTAACAATTATGACTCAATACTTGAAGGGAAATATGTTTATTAAATATTTAATTTTTTATTTAGGTATTTCTTCCCTTTACATAATACGTGTGTGTGTGTGTGTGTGTGTGTGTGTGTGTGTGTGTGTGCGCGCTTGTGGAGATTGAACTCAGGAGTGTTCTACCTCTGAGCTATACCCCTTTTTATTTTTATTTTTTGTTTTGGAAAAGAATCTTGCTAGGTTGCTGAGAGTCTCACTAGATTGCTGAGGCTGGCCTCAAACCTGTGATCCTTCTGTCTCAGCCTCTCAAGTACTGGGATTACAAGCGTGTGCCATAATACTTTCTTCTCTTCCTGTGGTCATATGCTCTGCTTAATTCATTGAATAATTTATTACCTATATTAAACCACCTCATTTGGGCCCAATCTCTTCTTTAAACCTTTTTATGATGAATACATTTATGGCATACTACCATATCTAGACTTTAGGTTACTCGAAAGTCAATGTCTTATACCTTTTATTGCCTTCCCATAGTAGCCTCTTCTTTTGAACAAATACGTGGAAAGACATCTCTCAATAGAACTAAATTCTTCTCTTTGTTAAGCACTTTAGACACACCATTTCTAAAATACTAAGGGTTATAAAATTTTGAGGAGGAAGAGGCATCTCAAATCTGGAGACTGAGTCTGGAAGCAGTCCAGTGAATGGCCACACATTACACCGTTGGTAAGTGTGGATTCCTCCTGCCATGTGCTGGCACGAGCGCTCATGATTCATCCGTTAATGGAGCCGCACGGCTGGTGCTGGCTCAGAGCAGAGGTCGGGCAGGCCTTTGCACAAGCTGTTCCCTCTGCCTGGGACATCTTTTCTAGGCATTATTCATTCATCAAGATGAAGTCTAAATGTCACTCCGTCTGTAGAACCATCCTCAAGCAAAAGTTGCCACTCTCTCCCCTGGGATCAAACTCTAGGCCTTGCGAGTGTGCATTATTTTCCAGGAACCCCTCACAGCCCTGAACAGCTTTGATGGAAAATATCTGCCTTCTTATCAATTTTTTCACTGTAATAAGAGTCCTTTAATAATAGAGTCTGTGTTCATTTACTCCATCACCAACTCCACTAGTTTTTTGTTTGTGTGTTTGTTTTTTGTGTGGTGCTAAGGATTGAACCCAGGGGCATTCCATTCTACCTCCAAGCTACACCCTCAGCCTTATTTTATTTTTTATTTGGAAAGAGGGTATTACTAAGTTGCTGAGAGCCTCACTAAGTTGCTGAGGCTGGCTTCAAACTGGTGATCCTCCTGTCCCAGCCTCCCAAGTACTGGGATTACAGATGCGTGCCACCACACCCGGCTTCCAACAGGTTTTTAATTTAAATAATGAATTGAATTCTCCATTTGAATGTGGATTCCTTCTTATGACCCCTTAGAGAAAAAAAAATGGATACATTTGACCTGTCCATAAGACACTTGCTGCTGCATAGAATCTACAGTCTGACGCAGCTCAAGGATTCATGGTGTTTGACACAGGCATTCAGAGTTGGAAAAGCCACATCTCTCTTGCCACATTTCCTTCTGTATTAGGCAGGGAGGATAAAAGATGCCAATCATTCTTTCTAGTTTTGTTTTGTGAGGCTCTGGAAGTGCTTTGCACAAGTATATAAATTATTTTGCCTACAAAGCCCTAATGAGTTAGTGTGGGGTGATTCCATCTCCCTGTGGCCTGGACCCTGAGAGCCCAGAAGCATTAGCTTTGAGCACGGTGTGGGGAGGTTCCCTTGCACACCTGCATGCTTCCAAGCAGCTGCTACGGAGCTTGGCCTGTGCTTTTGGATGGGAAAGCCTAGGAAAGTTGTCCAGCTCTAACAACCAGAAGTCAAAGGAATCCTGCTGAGAGGTCACAAGATTCCAGGGACCTATAGCTTTGGAATGCTCAGGCTGCAAGGAGATTTAGAAACCTCATAGCTTCTATGCATGCACGCTAGGCTTTAGAATAGTATCGATTTGTCCTTCCCCTTTCACCCCATCATGACCAAGCAAGTACCAGCCCCTCAGGAATACTTGAGGATATCATCTCAATGTGTTCCCTCTTCCCTAGCTCTCTGGTCACCTTTCCCTGTCCTCACGGTCCACACTAAATGTCAATTTCCTAACTGCATCCTCTGTCTCTGGTCTCCCTCTGCATCTCCTTCCAATCTATACTTGATGCTCTTATCATTTGGCTTCCCAAACTACAGCAGAATATTGAAGAAAGAGGAAATAATTTTAGACTCAGACATAAATAATTCAGAAGATCTGCTTTCCTAAGTATAAATCCCTTGACCTTTAGGTTTTTGTGCTTCTATTTATTAAAGAAACTATATATGTATATATGTATATATATATGCATATGATCATATATATGATTATATATGTACATATATAATCACTATATATTAAAAACACTATATATATGATCATATATATTATATATATTATATATATATGATTATGGTAACATTGATATGTTTTTCAAGTAGCTAGCAGTATGACTGGAATAAAGTGGATATTCTCTCCATTTTTATGTGAATAATATTATAATGCTAATAATTACGCTCTCTTCCTCAATAACCACAATGGCTCCCAAAGTATAGAGAGGTGTGCATGTGTGTGCATGCATATGTGTGTGTGTGCATTCATATGTGTATGCGTGCATGCATGCGTGTGTGTGTGTGTGTGTGTGTGTGTGTGTGTGTGTAATCCACCCATCTCTAGTTGCTCTTCTACTCTGTCTCTTTACTACGAGAGGTTTCAAGTCAAATTACACAACCCACTGTGCCTCAGGCTGTCTTTTCTCTAAGGTTTAATTCTGGCTATTTTCTGAACCTACAACACTTTCCCTGTCTTTGAGTATTGAAAATCCTCCCCCTTCTCCAAGGCCCTTTGCAAATTTCTCTTCCTCTACAAATTAAAAAGTAATCACTCCCTTGCTGAATGTCAGTCATGAATTATCTAACTTTTCTAAGACATCTGTCATTTCTCTACTTGTGTTTTTGTTGCTACACACATATCCATTGTCTCCTTTAGAGCAAATGTTATGTTTTAATTATCTTTCTACCCCCAGAAGCAAGTATGGTGAATGACACAGCAAATATACCCAAGGGATGTTTTGTGCATTGAATGAATTTGGATTATTAGACCTTGAGCAATTGGAAGGTGGCACTCATGTCACTTAATCTTGGTATTATCCATTTCTAACACTGCTTATCTTTTGCATCTAGACCCTCTGAGAGAGTTGCAAAGTGACATGGGCACCTGTAATTTTGGGAGGAGTCTGGCTGCTCTTCTTTTCTTCACCTACGGACCCAGCTAAATCTTGGAGAGCCCAAGATATCAACCCTCTATTTCAGTCTATTGTGTACCAGGAGGGGCCCAGCTATATATGCACCCACAGTCTCATAATGAATATAAAGATATGACCACACATTCCTGATTGGTGCAATAACACCACCACAAATCTCTAGAGAATGCCTGTTTCTTACCTAAAACTTCACGATCCACTTACTAAACACAGCGCTTTCTTCTTCCTCCCATGCTACATTATTCATAATCAGAGTTTGCCTGGGGCCTGCAACAACTGCCAAGTGTTTTATAGCTGAAGTGTCGCACAGAACACATGTGAAGTTTATTGTTTGAAGAAGGAGGGGGATGTCAAAGGCTGATATTTCAGATGAAGTTGGCTTTTATTATAGAAGGAGAGAATTCAGTCAAATAAGCAGAAGTGACAGGTAATAATTTCTTTTTGGCACTACTGGGGATTGAACCCAGGGGCATTCTACCTCCTAGCTACACCCCCAGCCCGATTTTTTTTTCTTTATATTGAAACAGGGTCTCACTAAGTTGCGGAGGGCCTTACTAAATAGCTGAGACTGGCCATGAACCCAGATCCTCCGGTCTCAGCCTCCCAAGTACTGGGATTACAAGTGTGTGCCACCACACCCAGCTTAGGTAATAATTTTTAAGCATACCAAAACATACAAAAAGTCACAAAATATCTTTCTTATTTTCGAAAACTTTAGAATTTATACATCCATTCGCCTGATATGGATCATATGGCTTTAGTCTAGAAAATTTTAGAATTTATATATCCATTCACCTTATATGACTGCCCACGTTATAAAGATGTAGAAATAGGTCGGGAGCGTCTCTCAGTCTTTATATGTCAGAATAAGGTTTAATAACAAAATTTTATGTAAAAGCCATAATTTTCTCATCTGCCAAATAGAGATGATAATGAAATTAACTTTCCACCTGCAAAAGTAGTTTATGCAACATACTTAGTGCACTCTCGGGCATATATTAAGTGCTCATTAAATGATAGCTGAGATTGAAGATGAAGGAAAGGAGAGAGGAGAGAAAAGATGGCTACAAATATGAGTTGTTTTCTAAGGGAGCCACTGGAGACTAAGAAGCAAAAAATCTGACTCTGAACTTCCTAGTCTTACTGTTTTAGGAAATTTCCTGAATTTTTCTGGTCCTTGGATTTCTTCATCTGTAATTTTAGAGTGATATTATGTATGTCACAAGGTTGTTGTGAAAATTAAATGATCGAGAGTATGAAAGTATACAGCACCAGGTTTGGTACATACTATGTAAGTACTGCCAAGTTGGAAGTGGGTAAAGTATGGGAATTTGAGTCTATTTTATCCATGCCAGTAAATAAATAAAATGATAAATATAGCAGTCAACATAAACTCATTTGTTCCACCGGTAAACCCATACCCTGCTATCCCTACATCGGGACCAAGTGACCAATCGCATCTTGGTGTGTTTTGAAAAACACCAGGAGTTCTTTTTTTCCTGAAATTTTGCTAACAGAAGCATTAGTATTTAATTGTCCTTCTCCCCATGACCTTTTAAATAAAATGAAAATTATTTTATTAAGGGTGAACATGTTAAATTCTTAGTGCCTTAGAAAGGGAAGGGAAATTTCTACAATGAGCAATTATTAAGCATCTCTTTAAGTTCCAGCCCTTGAGGTATGAAGGAATCCTTGTTGTATTTAAGATTCAGATTATGTGCTATGTTCTGGAGAAGTTAGAAAATATGGGAGCAATGAAAACAGAAGTAGATCTACTTTAAGCTACAATTCCCCCTTTATTAAATGAATAAAGACAAATGGCTTTGAATGATAAAAAAGGGTTAGAAACAATCTGGTCCCTTGAAAACTTCTAATATCTACAAACATACAACCCACTTAATGCTTACTGCTGCTATCATAGCATTGTCCATTAAATAAACTAAGTAATCTCTCTTCAGAGAAAGTTAGGAGTAATTGTCCCGTACTTTAGATATTCCTGAGTACTGGGAGAGTGAGAGTATGCCACCAAGAAATATTTCATAAAATTAACTATCCTGGGGGAATTCTTAGAAACATTCACACATGGAAGGACTCCTAACTGTGCATAGCAGGCAATAAGAAGTCATTGAACTCACAGTGTTGAAGGTATTGAAATGTCCTTGCAGATCTATTACTGTCCCAGCTGAATTCTATTTCCTCCCTGTCCTTTGAGTCCTGTGTAATTGCCCGCCCATCACAAGCTGCAGAACTTCAGATTCTTTCTATTGCTGGCACTCAGGACAAAGAAATGCTTGTTCTCCTGCTCTACTGCTTTTAACAATCCACCCCCTCACCCACACCCGCACACATTCAAGTTGTTAACCTGTCCTCCTGAAGGCAGGGAGAGGGCATTAAAGAGACTATGTAGAAGAAGCCAGGCGTGGTGGCACACACTTGTAATCCCAGTACTCGGGAGGCTGAGACCAGAGGATCCGGGTTCATGGCCAGCCTCAGCTACTTAGTGAGACCCTCTGCAACTTAGTGAGACCCTGTTTCAAAATAAAGAATAAAAAATAGGGCTGGGGGTGTAGCTCAGAGGTAGAAGGCCCCTGGGTTCAATCCCCAGTACCGAAAAAAAAAAAAGAGACTATGTAGAAGAAATGGGAAGGTAATGGTTGTGCCCAGATTCCAAATTTCGTTCTCATCTCAGGTCTTAACTGCTTGCTCCATGAACTTAGAGGAATTGGACAGTGGAGAGCAGGTGCCTCCTGTGTTATTAAGAACTTGCCCTCCAAAGGCACCACTTAGGTCCCTGACCTGCTTAGAATTATCTTCTTTTGTAGGTGAATGGCACCAGAAGGGCCAGCCATAGTTTGGGACTCTCTAGATTCTTCTCAAGGTACCACATGGTTAGTGGTCAATTGTGACAAAGATTGGCCTGCCTCATTCCAGTCGACAGTGAGTGAGAAGCAGGATGGATTCCTTCTGAGCTCCTGAGGGATAATCTCTTCCATTCCTCTCTTCTAGTTGCTGGTAACTGGCAGCGAGCAATAGCAGTGCATTATAGTCTCACATCACAATGTGGTTCATAGTGGTAGTGACATACCTGCACGCAGCACTTGGTGAGCTTTCCCCCGGCTCCCTCCCCACCCCCTCCCCTTCCTCATACAGGATATTGAGATCGCATTGGTATTCTCACCTATGTACAGAATGTCGAGACATCTCTACAGTCTCTGCCTCCCTCTTCTCATGACCTTCCCCTCTGTGTCTCCATGTGCCTCAGACACCCCTTCCCTTTCTCCAGCCATGTGATTTAAGGTACATCCCAAAGCTAAGATAATATCACCTCAAGATTTTTAATTCTATCTGCAAAGACCCTATTCCCAAACAGGTTCTGTATAGGGGCTCTGGGGATTGAGACTTGGCTAAATCTTTCTGGGAGACACAAATGAACCCATAAGAGATAACAGTCTTCCAGGGCAGTTGAACAACAACCAATGAGAGAGATTCACTCCCATTCAGCCTAAAATAGCACATGATCATGGGTGTGAGATGCATTTTAAATGCTAATATCATTTGGAATTTTATACCCAAACACCACTAACCAAAGAATACCATACTTCCATTGGACAAGTCAACTTTGACACATAATAGAGATGTGAAATTGCCAAGATCATTATTCTCGTGTTCAGCTAAAGCCTGATGTTATGAGATGTGTAAGTCATCTGTGATGGTTGATTTTATATGTCAACATGACTACGCTAAGGGATGCCCAGATAGCTGGTAATTCTTTTTTTCTGGATGTGTCTATAAGAATGTTTTCAGAAGAGATCTGAATCATTAGACTGGGTAAAGAAGATCCACTCTGACCAAGATGGGCGGGCATTATCCTTGAGAGTCTGGATAGAACATAAAGGTGGAGAAAAAGTGAATTCTTTCTCTCTTTTTGAGCTGGGACATCCTTCTTCTCTGCCCTGGAACATCGAAGTTTACGGTTCTCAGGTCGTAGTACTGTGGGGCTTACATGAGCCCCTGTCCCTTGTTCTCAGGCCATTGGACTTGGACCAAATTACATCACTGGCTTTCCTGGTTCTCCAGCTCGCAGATAGCATATGCTAGCATTTCTCAGCCTCTATAATCATACAAGGTAATTATCCTAATAAATCTCCTCTTACATATCTGTGTATACCCTATTGGTTCTGTTTTTCTAGAGAGTTCTGAAAAATATATCACCTAAATTTTCTGAGCTTCCACTCCCTCATCAGTATGATTGGGAGAAAAATATGCTGCATCTTCCTTATAGGGTTATCTGAGGTCACAGATGTGAATGTATTATGAAACTGTACAGATCTAAGGAATGGACATTTACCCAAAAGTCCTGTTGATTAGTTCCAATTTTCAGTCTCCCTCATTGACTTGTTGTGGTGCAAAAGAGCCATTCTCTACTAGAAGCTGGGCCTGATCAGGGAGATCAGGGACTGAGACACACAGAGCTTCCCAGACTGTCAACAAGTCAATGAGAGTGATTGACTCCCGGTGAGCTTGCAGCTGCCATGACCCAAGGGTCTTTTTTTTTTTTTTCTGGAAGCCTGACACCTTGCCAGTCACCCATCATTGGGGATTCATCCTATAGCCTTGAGTGCATTTTCTCCACTTGACCCAAGGCCTTTGCTCCTGTTTATCCTGACATTCACTACCTTCTTCTCACCCTGTCTGCCTCCCACCTTGGCAATGACAGCAACAGCAGACAGATTGCCAGGTGATGGAGGGACAGAGTGAGTTCTCTCAATGCCTCCAGCAACTCTGCCTTCCCTTGTGGCTTTATCACACACACACACACACACACACACACACACACACTCACACATGCAAGCTCACACACGTAAGCTCACACACTACCCCAAAGTAGAACATGTGTTTAATCCTGGGTTAAAGGAGGTATTTGTATCCAAATAATTAAAAATATATATTTTCCCCAACTATAAGTGATTTCCTAGAATCTGAATAGCATCAAAAAGCCTTTTGCCAACAGCAGATACCACAGGCTTTGGGGCCAGATGGACTTGGGTTCAAGACTAGGTTTTATCCCCTGGAATTCCATGGTCTTAGATGTGTTGCATAATGTCTCTCAGATATGGTTCCCTCACCTATGAAATATGAATATGTTAATTCTTTAAAGTTCCTTACATATGTGGCTACTGAACTGTAGGCATTCAATTAATGCTTGTTGAGTGAATTATCGAGTGGGGGTTGAATGAGGTAATGCATGTAAGCCACTTGGCATAGTGTATAGCACTCAATAAGTGGTCACAGTACAGTGACTTATTATCCATAGGGCTTGTGTCAGCATAGTGTTTGTACTAGTCTGTTTGTGCTGTTCTAACAAAACACCTTAAAGTGGGAAATTTATAAACTGGGTAAATTTATTGCTCACAGTTGTGGAGGCTGGGAAATCCAATATTAAAGCCCAAGCAAATCAAGTGTGTGGTGAGGGCCCAGTCTCTGCTTCAACAACCTTGCCTCATTGCTACGTTCTCTATTGGGGATGGGTACTATGTCATCCCCTCCAGAGAGGATGGAGAGAGATGGGGAGGCAAAGGTGCTTATCGAGTTCCCTCCAGTGTTTTATTAGGCACTAGTCACACCCCTTGAGGGCGGAGTCACTTTCTAAAGGTCCCGCCACTTAATAGTGTTGCATTGTGGATTAAATTTTAACATAAATTTTGGAGAAGACACAGGACTACTTCATCCCAGATGGCTCTCCGGGTCTCCTCCTTGTCCCTTCTTTATTGTAAGAACTTTGCACAGTAATTGAGAGCTTAGGCTCCAAAGCTAAATTTGAATCCTGGCTTAGCCAGCTGCATGACCTTGGGCTAGTTATTTACCCTTCCCTGACTTTGTTTCCTCACATGCATAATGATGATAATAACATACGTTTCATACAATTGTGAGGATTAAGTGAGCTTATACAAGCATTGCACTTAAATCAGTGCCTAACAAGTACTAAATACTCAATGAAATTAATTTCTGCTTGTTAATTATCATCAGAGTCTGTCTAGCTTGGCTCTCAGAAAGTCCAGACACATGAGCGATTACTCCAAAGGCATTCTCTTTGGCTGGGGCACCTTCATTATTGCATTTGCTTTTGAAAAGCATGTGTTGTGGAATTGGCATAAGATGAAATCTTTTAAACTATGAAGTTGTCTTATACGGCCTTAGCTATATTCCCATCTACCGCTTCTCATTTTACAGGTGAGAAAAATGAGATCCAGAGAGGTTGGAACTTGCCCGCAGACACCTGGTTAGTCAGCAGCTGATTCTAAAAACCAGATCTCCTAATTTCTAGCACAGCACCCCTTTTCACCAGTCGTAGAACAGACATTTAGAAAAAAAAGGGAAAAGATTCAAAGCTACCTTCTTCAAGGTATTCACCTGATCAAATAAGAAATATGAATGGGCCTGATGACCTGAGATGACCTTCTGCTTTTATTTTCTGTCTGGTCCAGGTACAAAGGAAAATGGGTCAATGAAAAGAGAATTTACCATTGTAAAAATGAACAGGGAACTTGTCTTAGCGCAGGGTGCATGTTGGGCCAGGCAGCGTCTTTGTAAGTTTGCTGTTCACTTCTTTTGGATCCTTGTCCAGTCACTTCCCCTTTCAGAACCTCAGTTTCTTCATCTGTTAAAAATAAATATGTTTTGAGCCGGGCACAATGGTGCACACCTATCATCCTAGTACTTGGGAGGCTGAGATAGGAGGACCACAGGTTGGAGGCTAGCCTCAGCAACTTAATGAGACCTTGTTTCAAAATTTTAAAAGTGCTGGAGGTATAGCTTGGAGGTAGAATGTCTCTGGGTTCAATCCCTAGTCCCAGTCCCTCCTCCCCCAATATTATTAGAACAAGCTGAACTCTAAATCTTCCCAGTCTAGCATTCTGGGAGGCTAGCTATGAACAAATGCTAAGTAGGTAGTCTATGCACAAGTGTTTCATTTATCGTAGCCTCACGCTCCAGCCTGGAGATTCCGTGTTGCCAAAATTCTTTTCATACAAAGCATCTCTTTGAGTGACACACGGGTAACTGTTAACCATGACTGTAATGTGAGAATATGCATTAAATTAGTGTAAAATCTATATGTCGCACAATTTCCAGATGTCAGGCTCTCGTAATGTTGTCATTTTTCTCTGTTCAGATGCTTGTACAAATGGGAGGCAAATAGCTGTGGGAACCATCTCCCAACAACGCATTCCTTTTGACTTGCTTCTACTGTTTTCATCCTGAAGACATACATGCTCTCAGAGGGCTGGCCGCAGTGAAGCTGCCTTCTAGAATATCCCAGCACAGTGGCAATGCCTCTCTTGTGCGTTGCCTAAAATACCAACTCTTATGTGACTTCGAACACTTGCAAACACAGACTGCCTGGTTGTAGGTAGTATTTATCCAAATTAGGGAGATTAAACTTTGCACTGTGCAAGTTTCAGGCAATCAGTTCCAGTTGGTACACACTCAGCTCCCACCATAGGCATCTGAAGAGGAAAAGCGATTTGACAGCAAGTGTTGCTAGTTGGAGTTGAAGACCCAATCAACATAAAATATACATAAGTGCCAAAGCTGAATATTGATCAGGAGGTTTTCTGTGGCTTGCTTTATATTAGCGGAGATACTTAAAGATTGTTTTTCTTTTATCAGAGAAGAGGAAACAATGCAAACAATTTACAGAGGAGATTAAATATTTTTTACGGCCCAAGGAAGTTATAAAGCCACAATAGAGAAGCTATAAATTACTATACCTTTAAAATCATGGCTGCTTTAATCTTTTTATTAAAGATGATACCAAGTCCTTTTGTTATGGGCACTTGGAAGGAAATGTGTTTTTCCTTTGAAGCTAATTCATGTGGCTGGGCTGAGCGACAGAACCCCAGGAGGCCGTGGCTCATATTGTACTTGATACATGTATTCATCAGACAAAATGGGATGGTAACCTCTGGAGTGGTGCAATGGGCCAGCATGGACCAAGTCTGAATGTGAACATGGGGTGAAAGGGAAGAGAATCAACACAGACTGTGTGTGAATATAGGCATGTTATATACTCAGTCATTATGAGAGTCCTCTGAAATCCACAGATGAGGAGACTGAGCTCAAGGAGCATGAGCACCTTGTTGTACTAGACAGAGTAGGCTAGCTCTGTGACACACCGCCACAGAAGCTCAAAGTTCCACCCAATAAAGTATTTCTTTGTTATTTGCAGCATAACCTGTTGGATATTTGGCCAGTAGCAGTCAAATGGAGATGCAGGGACCCAGTTTTTTCTATCTAATGAATCCAGAGTCTTCGATGGCTTCAGAGATCTGCAGAGGAGCCTCTACTAACACAGACAGGGCAGAGAAAGAGAGTCAGAATTAAAGAATTCTGGGCAGGGCCAGACTGGAAGTGGCTTGCCCATATCACTTCTACCCACATTCCATCGGCCAGACTCCACCAGTCAAATGCCTCATCCCACAGCGGGGGAGTCTGGAAAACAGTGTCTCTGCCCAGGAGGAAAAGGAAATGAGTTTGGTGAACACAGTGCATTGTCTCTGCCATTTGTTGGCCGAGTTACTGAAGAAGAATGACGAGGATCCATTCTCGGTAGTCCCAAATTGTCTGCTTTTCATGACACCAAGCGGTAGGAGCCACCCTCTGAATGACTTTTGACCTAAGGGCTGGCAGAGATGCACAGCAGTGCTTAAGCTCAAAGCGAGAGGCTGAGATACAGCCTAGATGTCCCTGGATGTCTCGTTTTTGCTTATATGAACACAGAGCTGAATGTTTGACTGACGTTTCAAGATCTCAATCTCAAATATGATCTAAGAGTTGCTTGGTCTCCCTGTGTTTATGATGCAATAAACAATCTTAGGAATGTTGTTGTCCCACCCATTTCCCCTTCTCTTTCTACAACTTTGCCACAAATTTGAGATTTTAGTTATTTCCTTTGTGTTAACTATGCAGACTGTGAGGCTGACTCCTCTATACACATTCTCAGTCCCTCCTTTCTTTCCTCGGCTGAAGAGCTGATATCCCGGTGCTCCATGTGTTTCCATCATCAAAGTATAAAACACTGAAACTTATGGTTTTCATAAAAAAACGTATCTTAACATTTTTAGCCTTTTAAAGTCATTTTTAGTTCATAAAAATCAGATATATTTAAAGTATACAACATGATGTCTATTTTTTCTTTCTTTTTTTTTAATAATAGGGATTGAACCCAGGGGTGTTCTACCTCCCAGTCACACCCCAGCCCTTTTTATTTTTTATAAAACAGGGTCTAGCTAAATTGCTGAAGCTGGCCTTAAACTTGGAATTTTCCTGTGTCAGCCTCTCAAGTACTGGGATTAGAGGTGTGCACCAGTGTGCTTGGCTAACATGGTGTTTTTATATATGTACACCTCATGGTATGACTAAAGCATGCTAATTAATTTGTTAATTACCTCACATACTTTTTATGGTGAGAATATTGAAATTTTAATGTTACCAGTTTTCAACTATGCAATATGTTGTTATTAACTATAGTTACCACATAGTACAATAAATTCCTTGAATTTATTCTTCCAAATGAGAGTGTTGATATCTCTTCTATAAAATCATTTTATTCCCTTTAGCTATATAACCAGAAGTTGGATTGCTGAATTAGATGATAATTCTATCTTTAATTTTTTGAGTTACCTTCATACTGTTTTCTATAATGGTTATACTAATTTACATTTCCATTAAAAGGATACAAAGGTTTCCTTATCTCAGTATTCTCAGGAATTCTCTTTTCTTTTAGATAAGATCCATCCTGACAGATGTGAGACCGTATCTCACAGTGGTTTCAATTTACATGACCTTGATGATTAGTGGTGTTGAACATCTTTTCATATGCCTCTGTGTGTGTGTGTGTGTGTGTGTGTGTGTGTGTGTGTGTGTGTATGTTTGTGTGTATATATATATATATATATATATATATATATATATATAGTTTTTGTATGTGTGGTACTGGGGATTGAACCCAGGGGCATTCTACCTCCAAGCTACACCCCTAGCCCTTTTTATTCTTTATTTTGAAACAGGGTCTCACTAGGTTGCTGAGAGTCTTGCTACTTCCTGAGGCTGTCCTTGAACCTGTGATCCTCTTGTCTCATCCTCTCCATTTGTACATTTTCTTTTGAGAAATATCTTTTTTGGTCATTTGCTCATTTTTAATGGAGATATTGGGATTTTTGTTTTCTTGCTGTCAGGTTCTTTGTGTTCCTTATATATTTTGGATATTAACCCCTTATGAGATGTATGGTTTACAAATATTTTATCCCAATTTTAGTTGTCTCTTCATTCTCTTGGTCATTTCCTTTGCTGCATGTAATACTTTTAGTTTGAAGTACTCCCATTTGTTATTTTTTTTATTTTGTTGCTTGTATTTTGGGGGTCATATTTTAAAAAATCTCCAACAGACCAATATTAGGAAGTTTACCCCCAATGCTTTCACTAGTAGTTTTATAGTTTCAGGTCTTACATTTAAGTCTTTCAAATATTTTGAGTTGAATTAGCATATAGGCTAAGACCAGGGTCCAATTTCACTCTTCTATATATGGTTATACAGTTTTCCCAACATTACTTGTCAAAGAGACTGTCCTTTGATCATTGTATGTTCTTGGAAGATTTGTGGAAAATTAATTGACCACAAATATGCCAATTTTTTCTGGCCTTTCTATTCTGTTTTGTTGGTCTATGTGTTTATTTTTATGTCAGTGCCATGCTGTTTTGATTACTATAGCTTTGTAATAGATTTTGAGGTCAGATAGTGTGATGCCTCCAGCTTTGTTCTTTCTGCTCAAGATTTATTTGGCTATTCAGGGTTGACCATTCATGGTTCCATAAAAATGTTAAAATTTTTTATTTCTGTGAATAATGTTATTGATATTTTAATAGGGATTACACTGAGTCTGTAGACTGCTTTTGGTAGTATGGATATTTTAACACTATTAATTCTTCCGATTCATGAACATAGGATATCTTTCCATTTTATTTGTGACTTCTTCAGCTTCATCAATATTTTGTGGTTTTCAGAGTACAGCTCTTTCTCCTCCATGGTTGAATTAATTCCTAGTATTTTTTGATGTTATTAAAAGAGATTTTTCTTTCGATTTGCTGTTTGGATAGTTCATTATTAGTGTACAGAAAAGCTTCCCCCCTTTTTTTTACCATTGAATATGATGTTAGCTGTGGGTTTATCATAAATTGTCTTTTATTATGCTAAGGAATATTCCTTCTATACATAATTTGTTGAAAAATTTTGTCATGAAAGTACATTGAATTTTGTAAAATACTTTTTCTGCATTGAGACACGATCATATGATTGTTGTCTCTCATGCCGTTAATATGATATAACACACATATTGATTAGCATATACTGAACTATCCAAATCCCAGAATCTGATGATTTCATAACTAATTCTACCAAATATTTAAGAAGTAACATCAATTTTCAAACTCTTCCAAAAATTTAAAGAGAAAGGAATAGTTCCAAATTCATTTTATAAGGCCAGAATTACCCTGATACCAAAACCAGAGAAGGACACTACAGGAAAAATAAATACAGGCCAATATCCCTGGATGAACATAGATGTCAAAATCCTTAACAGCATACCAGCAAGCCAAATTCAACAACATTTTAAAAGGGCCATTCACCATGATCATGTTGAAGTTATCCCTGGCAAAACTTGTCTTTATTTCCATATTTCTAGTCATTTAGATTATCAAATTGTGATACCTCTATATAGGTAGATACAGGCTTTGTGTGCCATGAAGCTTCAACAATTAAATCAGTATGATATTATGAATACAAACTCTATTAAAAGTAAATATTTAGGATCAGGAAAGCAATTAAGTTACAGATTAAAATTCCTGACAAATACCATAGTCACATTTTTATTTCTGTTTTGTTGCTGTTGTTTGTTTGGTTGGTTGGTTGGTTTGATTTGGTTTTGTTGTATCAAATGAAAAAAGAACTGACTTAGTCTTTCTTCTAGCATTGCTGATAAAAATTTAGTTATTGATAGTTTATTAGAGTCTTTTCAACTTCTTCTGGTCTTTTCAACAATGCCATATAAATTTTCTGTTAAACTTGAAAATCTTCTACCAAAGCTTTTCATATCACAGTATTTCATATTTTCATTAGAAATAACTAATCTCAAGTGTCCTTTGAATTGATACCACTCTTAGCACTGGTTTAACCCCTGCCAGGGCCTTACAAATATTCTTTGCAAGTGAAAGACCCTAAAGCTTAGATTTCATTAGCTTCATGGCCTCAATTTGATATATTTGCATTATGGGAATAATGGGAATACCTGTGTCACAAAGTTATGATGGAGATTAATCTAGACTGCTTGCTTTGCTCCTTGTACAACTTAGAGAAGCTGCTGAGAATCCAGGATGAACTGTGCTATGGAAGCAAAAGGTATTTCAGTGTAAACTCTAAAGTGCTTTTTATAGAAAAATATCAGTGATTAACATTTCTAATTTTAGAGATAAAATGAAATATGAAGATCATTTGAGCTAATTTCACCAGACAGGAATTATATTTTAAGTTTGTCTTATTCCTAGCCAACGTTTCTCCTGGCACAGTCCAGTGAGACCTTTCTTCCTTTCTCCTCTACTTGTTTTTAAAGAATGGGAGCAGGGCGTCTCTTCCTCTCTGTGAAGGGCACGCGCTTGGGCCAGAAGGTGAATAAAGCAGTTTCACTAGAGGTCATGACATGCCTCCACATCGCAGCCAAGGCCAGATGAGAACTGGAGTATGAATTTCTCGAAGCTGCAAAGCACTATGAAAGTCCAGACTAGAAGCTGGCATTGTGATGCAAAAGAGGAAGCACACATGATTAGCACAGAAGCCATTCTGGAGAAGAAAAGGGGAAGTGAGGAGATGGTTCTGCTGATGGCCGCACCACTTCCGTATTTAGGTATCAGGGAGAGTCAGCTGGAGCAGCCAAGAGTCATGACTGGGCCCCTCAAAGGGGTGCTGGCCTCCAATTCTGGCCCAAGCCTTTCTCTCCTTTCTTTCTTTCTTTCTTTCTTTCTTTCTTTCTTTCTTTCTTTCTTTCTTTCTTTCTCTTCTTTCTCTCTCCCTCTCTCTCTTTCTTTCTTTCTTCTTTATTTCTTTCTCTTCTTTCTTTCTCTCTCCCTCTCTCTCTTTCTTTCTTTCTTTCTTTCTCTTTCTTTCTCTCCTCCCTTTCTTTCTCTTTCTTTCTTTCTTCTTTCTTTCTTTCTCTTCTTTCTTTCTCTCTCCCTCTCTCTCTTTCTTTCTTTCTTCTTTATTTCTTTCTCTTCTTTCTTTCTCTCTCCCTCTCTCTCTTTCTTTCTTTCTTCTTTATTTCTTTCTCTTCTTTCTTTCTCTCTCCCTCTCTTTCTTTCTTTCTTTCTTTCCTTCCTTCCTTCCTTCCTTCCTTCCTTCCTTCCTT